>JAFFST010046812.1:53237-79580 GCA_022414735.1 Noturus placidus
CAGGGCCATGATGGTTTGGATTTTTTTTCACCTTTAATAATAAACACCTTCATTTACAAATTGCATTTTGTGTTTACTTGTGTTGTCCTTGACTATTGTTTAAATTGGTTTGATGTTCCGAAACACTTAAGTGTGACAAACATGCAAAGGAACAGGAAATGAGGAAGGGGGCAAACACTTTTTCACACCACTGTACACTGCCGGTCAAAAGTTTAGACACAATCATTCTTTATTAAAAAAAAAATTCCCACATTTTAGAATAATAAAGTCATCAAACTCTGGAGTAAGACATGGAATTATGTTATGATTAAAAATCCAAAATAAATAATTTAATATTTAATCATCTTCAAAGTAGACACCATTTTTGCCTAGAATTTCCAGAAATATATTCTTGGCATTTTCTCACACGATTTCCCACTGAGATGCTTTTTAAACAGTATTAAAGGAGTTCACACCGACGCTGGATTCGTATCTGCTGCTTTTCTGAATATTTCGCGCTGAGTCATCCGTTTAAAAAAAGTTTTTTTTGTAAATAAAATGTTAGTTGGCTAATGAAAGAAATTAATATGTTGTAGACAAATATATAATCGTACCAACACCGATTTTAAACATTTAAAAATCATACACCTTCAGATCAAAAGCTTTTTAAGATCATGAAAAATATTTCAGTCGAGTGTCCACAAACTTTTGACCGGTAGTGTACACCATGCTGTATAGTGTTACAGATCAATATTGTGCTATATAAAAATGGTGGTTATATATTGCTCTGAGACGAGAGCTCCGAGACTTACGTGATGCTGTTCTGGTGAAGGGTCTCCAGAGTGCTATTGCGGTCCTCGGTAGTGGCTCTCTTGTCCATGTTGCGGAAACGCTCCATGGCAGAGATGTTGCGCTGGATGCTCTGCTTTGGAATGTCCAACTTGGATATGAAGGTCAAGTTTCCACCATCATCGAAACTGAATAGCATTGGGCAGCAGTCATGACCCTTTAGAGGAAATAAGATTTAAAAAAATAAACCTTAAAAAAATAATTTAAACTAAGCTTTAAACCGGAGTGTGGTATCTCTGATACTATGATGACGTGACATGACCGCATTTGGTGCTCTTACCGCTGCAACAATGTTGTTCTCAGACACAAAGGTCACACTCAGAAGAGCAAGGAACTCTGTCTTCAACTGGCTTAGCCTGGAAAACAAAAAGAACCATAAAAATCATCAGTATCCCCTTATGCATGGTCAATAAACATTACATATGTTGTTGATCTTCAGAAAACAGGCCAAGTAGTTAGGTCAGATGCTCACGTTGAGCCTTTTGTGGGATCCACCACAGTCACAGTGCTGTCATGGCTGACCCAGGCCAGTCGATTTCCACTGGCAGAGAAACACACACTGTGGACCCATCCTCCACTGCCTGCTCCACCATACTCGGCCATCACTTGGCCAAACGGCATTTTGGATCCCCATGGAGTTGGAGCTGGCTTCTCCTCCACCTCCTTGATGTATGCAGAAAACACCCTTGGAAAAAGAGATGGCCATTATACACACCTTAATAAACTGGACAAGTAACCTAATTTTCAAAAAGTCACCAGAAGCCGAATTGTATCCTGGAATATAACATCAATACTAAGCGATGAATTACACTAGCTTGTTAAATATGCATACGTGAGACGGCGGCGGCACGTATTGTGTTCCATAATTTCATTTAAAAAGTGGATCTTTCATATATTCTACATTAATTACAGAAAATAAAACATTTCAAGCTTTTTTTGTTTTAATCTTAATGATTATGGCTTACAGCTCATGCAAATCAAATATCCAGTATCTCAAAATATTAGAATAGAGACCATCATTTTATAGCACCTGTATGATTCTAGACCATTATTGAGTACCAACACTGATCATTTTCCTGTAACAACCTGTTAAAAACATCTTAAACCTACTGAAAGGTCGGTTTTGACTAGCAGTCTACCAGGATTTTCTAGATTAGTAAATATTTTTGAACGTACAGTGAGCGTTTTTAAACTGAGATGGAGATCATGACAGCAGAAAGTTCAAGAAACCGAACTCATCAGTCTCTGTCACTGCACGTGAAATCGCTAAACGTTACAATTCGACTTGGAAACCAGTTTTAGTGCTGATGTGCCATCTAGTGGACGCCGCTCTTAATCTTGCAGACGTACACGGTGTGTGTGAGTGAGTACATGAATAACGGCGCTTGCATAGCAGCTTTGTGTGTATCTATGCGTGGTGAAAGTGAAGTATATTTACGTCTTTAGGATGAAAAATATTATTGCCATATCTTGAACAAATCATCGGAGTACACCATGATATCTAAAATTATCAAACATGATATCCGTATGTAAAATTCTCTAATCTTGTGACCATTTTATATGTTAAAAAGAAAAAAAAACCTGAAAGTCAATAGTTATTTAGAGCTATTTTCACAACTCTTGATAGAAATTGGTCTTTTTTTTTTATGCGTTTCCATATTTAGAAACACTCTTCTGTATCGTGGCGTTCAATTGACATGAAACCGCATCCTGGTGAAAGACAAGCATCTTACCTGCATTTGAAGTCACATGACCCGGCTGCCAGAAGCACATTGTTTGGATGCCAGTCTAAACTGAGGACAGTGGAGCGGATAGGCTTCTTGATATGTTTGCTCACCCACCTTAAAGAGAAGAGAGAGAGACACAAACAGAAATCATGAGGCTTCATGGTGATCTACTGCTAGAAGTAGTTTCAACCAGCAAGCGCATCAAACTCACCAATCGTTTTCAGACTCGAAGTAGCAAACAGATATGAGGCGAGCTCCGCTGCCCACCGCGAACTTGTTCTCCAGCGGAGACCACTTCACAAACGTGGCAGCACGGTTGATCCTAAGAATGACGAGAGTGGGCTTCCACACGCCATCCTTCTGGCTCCACACGTAAGCGTTACGATCTGCTCCGCAGGTTACAATCCGATCGCTTTTAGGAGCCCAATCAATGCCTTAACACGTGGAATAAATATTATACCATCGTGTCACAATACCATTTTCCATATTTCACATTCTTACTGAGAAGGTAGGCCTGTCAGGTTAATGGGTCATCGACTTATCGTACGATATACAGACATGACCTTGATCGTTTTCTTTTTTCCTGACCTCGATATCGCCCATTGTGTATACATACGTGTTTGTTTATATAAGAACGAACATTACCAACATTTCAGCCATCAAGAAAGAATAGTTCTAGCGTGTGAAACAATCCAGTCGTAGTTAGTAATGTCGGGGTTTGAGCCGCTTAATCTGCGTGAGCTGAATCTGAACAGTGAATGAACAGCGGTAAGCTGAAGTGGTTTACTAGCAGGTTAATTAACTCACACAAACAACCTATACACATAAGAGATTAATCAGATATTTACACACAACATAAACATAATATCACAACTCGCTTCTGCACAAAATGAACACACAAGTGAACTAGATAGAACAATAAGTCACATCGTGAATACACTCTTTCCTTAACGACGCACTACAACACAGACAATAAATAACTAAAGCGTAAAGAATTCACCATATTGTATTACATCCATCCATCCATCCATTTTCAACCGCTTACAGGGTCACGGGGAACCTGGAGCCTATCCCAGGAGGCATCGGGCACAAGGCGGGGTACACCCTGGACAGGGTGCCAGTCCATCACAGGGCACAATCACATACACACTCACACACACATTCATACACTACGGACACTTTAGACACGCCAATCAGCCTACCATGCATGTCTTTGGACTGGGGGAGGAAACCGGAGTACCCGGAGGAAACCCCCGACACACGGGGAGAACATGCAAACTCCGCACACACATGGCCCTGGCGGGACTCGAACCCTGGACCCTGGAGGTGTGAGGCGAACGTGCTAACCACCAAGCCACCGTGCGCCCCTATTGTATTACAATTTCTGAATATTATTAAGAATTAAAAGTTCACTGCTCTCTGAAAGGGTGTACTGGCATTATTACGCCGTTATATCATTATATCACTGGCATAAAACAAAGTCTTAAAATGACGCTAATATCGATTATCGCAATTATGTCTGGGACGATATATCGTCCAACAAAAGCAGTGACCGTGACAGATCTATGTGCCGATGTGTATTAAATTACCTGTAATGTGCCCATTGTGTTCTTTCAGTTCATGGGCTTTTACCCATTGATTCCCACTCTTCTTGTATATATGGACCTCGTGGTTGTTCGGACTTATAGCAATTTCTAAGGGAAAGAAAAAAGCAACAGCGAACGTGACTGTCTATCTGGAGTGAAACCATGGAGTGAAGATGAATGAACGTGCTGCTTACGAGTCCTGTCCCTGTTCCATGCATGGCATGTGATGGGCTCCAAGAGAAACTGGTGGAGTGACATTTTCTTCTTTTGTAGCTCTGTAAAAAAAACAACAACAGCATAAGACGACATTTACTTGACGCCTGAACAATTTAGTTAATTGAGAGAACATGCTAGGAATATAAAGATAATAACACGGGCTTCCTTCTACATTAGAGTGGAGGATAACAAGGTTTTATAGAGCATTGCTGATTTAACCAGCAGAAGAAGCATTTCAGTCAACGGGCCTCTTGTCGGTTTCAGGGCGTGGAGCTGCCTCGGCTTCTCCTGATGTCCTTTAGCCGGTTAGCTAAGCTACTGCTAGTACAGCTAGTTTAGCCGGCTGCTAGCTAACGAGCTAAAGCTATGCTGCTGCTTCCCGAGCTTACCTTAACAAAGCTAGCAAGCTAACTTCTGAACACTAAATCTTAAACTAGCCCTCACCAACAACCCATACGAACTCGAATAATACAATTCCAGAAGCTAAATTCCATCAAATTTCCAGAAGCTAAAAAGGAAGGCCGTGCGCACTGCCCGGCTCTACCCCGCTCCCTGCTACCGGATACAGGCGTGAGAGAGAACGAGAGACCGCGGCGCACAAGGCCTCTGGATTCACTGCTCCACAATAAAACACACTTACACCTGAAGAGTTAGGTTTGTGTTGTAAAATATCCGCAAGACTGTTTGATTTTTTTTGGGCTTCTTTTTGGACGGACTTGAATTCGCGGACTCTGGCCAGTCGACACGAATTCACTCCGACTGCTGCTCGTTGAATGGAGTTGGAGCTTCCTAATCTCAGGCTGTCAGGAGGGATACAGGAAATGGCAGCGGTACCTCACTGCGCATGCGTACACACAGGACTCACTCAGAGGAACATCATCTACCCGAGGAGTCTACCAAATCCGCAGTCATGCAGATATAGGGACAGAGAGGAAGGAGGTGGAAATATTTGGGAAAGACCACTTTTACACACACTATGTGTAGTCCTTAGAGTTAGAAACATTATACAAATACTGGTTTGAACCTGCTACACTTCATCTTTAACCCTGAACCTACTGCTGACACTACTTTGTTTTTACACTGGTTCAGCATTACCTGAAAATATTTTGTTGTCCTGTCTTGCACTTTGTTTAGTGGACTTAATTGTTGAGCTGTACTTAATTGTCATGGGCGGCTGTGGCTCAGTCGGTAGAGCGGGTTCTCCACTAATCCACTAACCGGGTGATCCCATGCCGAAGTGTCCTTGGGCAAGACACTGAACCCTAAGTTGCCCCCGATGGCAAGCTAGCACCTTGCATGCAGCTCTGCTACCATTGGTGTGTGAATGTGCTCTCATTAGTAAGTCGCTTGTAAATGTAAAAATGATATTTCTGTAAAGCTGCTTTGAGACAATGTACCATTGTAAAAAGCGCTATACAAATTGATAAATGAAATTATTACCAAACCAGCACTGTTGTAAGGCGGTAAGGAGTCTTTGCTTTGCTTTCAGACAAGCCTCAGTTCCTCATGTTCTGCTCTCCAGACCTGCCTGATCCATCCTGATGTCCTACGTCTGATTGAGTTGTCATCACTTGGAAATCACTCGCTATTGTCGCCTAGGATAGCTTAAAGATGAATGAGATTATGGAGGATGTCACCACTTAAAAACCACAAAGATTGCTCTGGACTGCAGTTGAGTCCAGATTTTGCAGTTTTGCACTCAAGTCTGAAAATATACTTCATGTGAAAACTAATGAATTTCCTGGCTACACAAGTGAACATTTTGACCATGTAGTTCACAGTTATAGAAGGGAATCATTTATAATCGCACTATTTGTTGTTCCTGAGATGAGGACGTGTTCCCTATCATGTCTGGTTCCTCTGAAGGTTTCTTCCTCACATCGTCTCAGGGAGTTCTTTCTTGCCACTATTGCTTCTCATTAGGAATACTTTTACAAATTTATAAATGTAAAATTTATATCATGAATTTAAATATTTCTCTCAAACTGCTTTGGGACACGGTCCGTTGTTAAAATTTGCTATACAAATAAAATTGAATTGAATGTTGGTGACATTCCTTAGAGATTCTGGTCCATGTTGACATGATTGCATCACAGGACTGCTTTAGATTTGTGAGCCGCATGTTCATGTTGAAAATCTCCCGTTCTACCACATCCCAAAGGTGCTCTACTGGATTCAGATCTGGTGATGAGGCGATTCAGTGAAGTGTATATACAGTATGTCACAAAAGTGAGTGCACCCCTCACATTTGTATAAATATTTTATTATATCTTTTCATGTAACAACACTGAAGAAATGACACTTTGCTACAATGTAAAGTAGTGAGTGTACAGCTTGTGTAACAGTGTAAATTTATTGTCCCCTCAAAATAACTCAATACACAGCCATTAATGTCTAAACCGCTGGCAACCAAAGTGAGTACACCCCTAAATGAAAATGTCCAAATTAGCTATGTTGAAAATGTCCACTCCTCCATGACGACATCACAGAGCTGGTGGATGTTAGAGACCTTGTGCTCCTCCACCTTCCATTTGAGGATGCCCCGCAGATGCTCAATATCGTGCTGGAATACTGCATACTGATCATGCTCTGCTTCAGTATGTCACAGTACATGTTGGCATTCATGGTTCCCTCAATGAACTGTAGCTCCCCAGTGCCGGCAGCACTCATACAGCCCCAGACCATGACACTCCCACCACCATGCTTGACTGTAGGCAAGACACACTTGTCTTTGTATGAACAATGAACTTACAACCTCAATCCAGACTGCAGAATCTCTCACCATCTTCAAAAAACAGCTAAAGACCCACTTCTTCCGTGAACACCTAAATAATTCATAAAAATAAAAAAAATTAAAAATTGCACTTACACCTCTACTCTGTGCACTTTGCTTCTTCTAGAACTCAATTACTGGATCTTATATAGTAGCACTACTTGTATTGTTCTCTGCTTGATATATCACTTTGCTTGTATCTTTCTCATTTGTAAGTCGCTTTGGATAAAAGCGTCTGCTAAGTGAATAAATGTAAAATGTAAATGTACTCAGATAGGCTGTGGCATTCAAACAATGTTTGTATGGTGTTACATGGCACAATATGTGCCAAGAAAATATTCCCTTACACTGTTACACCACCACCACAACCAGCCTGAACTGTCGAAACAAGGTAGGCTGATTCCATGGATTCGTGCTGATGCAAATTCTGACCCTGCATGCCGCAGTTTCATTAGAATTATCAGACCAGGCGACATTTTGTGTGACTAGTTTGATTTAAGCCAGTGTGGTCTTCTGCTGTTTTAGCCTATCCACCTCAAGGTTTAAGATGCTTTTCTGCTCACGACAGTTGTAAAGAGTGGTTATTTGAGTTACTCTAGCCTTCCTGTCAGCTCAAGTCAGTCTGGCCATTCTCCTTTGACCTCTCTCATCAACAACTCTGAACATGCACCATACTGTGTAAACTCTTGTGCATGAAAATCACAAAGATCTTCAGTTTCAGCGTATCTGGCACCAACAGCCATGCCATGCCCAAAGTCGCTGAGATTACAAATTTCTTCTGGGAAGAATGTCAATTTATCTCAGACAGCAAATTACTATTTAAACCACATCCGGTGTACAAAACGTAGGTGAGCAAATGTAACTGTAAAGATGGCACCAGCTAGAAGCTGCTAGTGAAATGAAACTGTAACATGTCTTTAAAGCAACCTCTTATAAAAATGCTCTATTTAGACATTTAAACAAACACCATGAGATTGAGTAATTTTATATATAAGTATTTTTCTCTCACAAACCTATAAATAAAGGAAAGTAATTACAAATCAATTAAAAAAAAGTGATCAGGCTGTGTTTCCCAAATGTTAATATGTGTAGCCTCCTTGGATATTGAAGGTTTGATGGACTGTGAAATTTAATTTCACTCAATTAATGTTGAACCCTTTTCTCTTGTACTATTTGTAATTAAACATTTACAAATGGTGAAAAATGGAATGACACAGGTGCATTTACGATCATGTTGTCACAGAAGTGACATGTGATTGCATGCTTAGGCACATGCTTATAAACCTTGTGTGTTGTGACTGGCAGGACTTTAGTTTGAATAGATAAAGAGCTCATTTGCTTGTTAGATGTTCCCTTAATCTTTTTTTTTACCTGTAATTTGCATCCTGAATATTTGTTACTTAGGCCTAAATATTCATTTCTGTGTGAATATAAAGTGCTAAATTTTCTTATGCTTGTCTTTTGCTTTACCAGAATTTACTTGTTTTTTTTAAACGAATTGTCTAATACTGATTTTTGTAGAGCCACATTTCAAAGATGGAAATTCAGTGTCAAGTATGTCCAGAAATTTTCAAACATGACAAACTGCGGTTTCTGCCAAATCGGAGTTTACTCCTTAGCAACATTGCAAGAATTTTGCCAGGCCCACAAAAATCAGGAGATTCAAAACATCTCCCCATTATATATCACTTAATAAGTCTGAAAATTGTTCATCACTTGCTTATAGAACAATGTTTTTGTAGTTTTGACAATAACTGCACCTCATTACAGTCGTATAATTACATTAAGAGAATTCAGTCACGGGTGCATAAGGTTGTGTATGGACCAAGACATCTACAGGGTGTCCCAAAAGTCTCCATAGATAGGGGAAATTAACAACCTTTTTCATACTTAGTATATTATATATATATATTTATTTCAGATGGCCTTTATGTGTTGTGGACCGACTGCGACTGAGGAGAATTGGACGTCCACGAACATCCACTGATGAAGACACAACCGACGTGGTGGTGGCAAACACAGTCCCCTACGTATGGAGCATTTTGGGACACCCTGCATTATTAAATCATTACGTAGCAGACACGGTCAGATTTGCTTTGATTTTATTAAGATGAGCTCATGACAGGAAAGTGACGGACACAGGTGAACTCTCCATCGTTGATATGAGAGTGCAGCTTCCCCCAATCGTTCCCCATTACTGGAGGGCATTTCTAAAGAGCTTTTGCAGACTAGATTCAAAACTCGTTCAAACGCACACTTTTTATCTAACACACGAAACACAGACAAACAATTACAACTACATTTAGACTATTTAAGACTTTTTCAGTTCATTTTTGAAGATGTCTGTTTTTCTTTTCAGTCCCATGTGCTGCATAGAAATCCTTCAAGTGGAGAATGAGTGTTGGTTTGTTCGTTACTCTAGGAAAGAAAAAAGCATGTTCATTTTAAATTTGTGAAATGTTACCATTAGAATCAAAGTATTGTATTAATTTCACAATGCAACATGCAATAAAAAGGGGATGCAAAGGTGACACAAACCTCCTGCATGGGTTAAGACTCTTACTCCTCTGAGGAACTCCTAGATGTTTTTGTGACCTGTACGATCTCGACATTCGCAAAGCCCTTGCTCACTGCAGCACGGTTCCTGGTGCGGAGCTTGTTCAGCGCCATTTCTGCCATGCCAGCTCTTTCCTCAGCATCATCAAGCTCATGCACCGTCTTCCTGTACTTGGACAGGCTTGTATTCGCTTGCTCCTCCTGTAGCCACGCAAGATAAATATCTTTTAAGGGCAGGAAGAAATTTAGGTTGTCTCTCGTTATAAATAGATGCAAAACATGTGCATTAAAGCTGAGACATGAAATGCACTAAGGCACTCACAGCCTCCTCTATCTGCCTCTTGTAAGACTTCAGTTTGTTCTGTAGTTTCTCGACAAGCTCCTGCATGCGCTGGTTAGTTTTATGATCTTCTTCTGACTGGAAGATCAGCTCTTTAAGGCGCCGCTCGTTCTTACGCAGTGCTTTGACCGTCTCAACATGCCGCTTCTGCTCTGCGTCCAGCTCACTCTCCAGCTCCTTGGCCTGCATGCAGTAAATAGAAATGAATAGAGATTTTTCTCCATTGAATGAACCATATAGATGTAGGACACCTAAAATGAAATGAACATACATTATATGGCCAAACGTTTTTGAAGTTTGACCATCACACCCATATGTACTTATTGAACATCCCATTCCAGATTTATTGCCCCATTTGCTGTTATAATAAGCTCTACTCTTCTGGGAAGGCTTTCTGCTAGATATTGTAGCGTGTCTGTGGGGATTTGTGTTCATTCATCTACAAGAGCGTTAGTGAGATCAGGCAGTGATCTTAGGTGAGGAGGTCTGGGGTTCAGTCAGTGTTCCAGTTCAAACCCAAAGGTGTTCAGTGGGGTTGAGGTCAGGGATCTGTGCAAGACACTCGAGTTCTTCTACTAAAACCTTCTCAAACCATGTCTTCATGGAGCTCAGTTTGTGTACAGGGACATTGTCATGCTGGAACAAGTTTGAGTTCCAGTGAAGGGAAATTGTAACGTTACAGCACACAAAGACATTCTGTGGAATTGTGTGCTTCCAACTTTGTGGCAGTTTAGGGAAGAACCATATGAGTGTAATGCTCCACAAACTTTTGGCCATATAGTATATATTTCGAGAGATATTTGAGACTCACCTTGGCTTCCAGCTTTTGGATGGTACGTTTGCCAGCTTTCAGTGCAAGCTCTTCTGCCTCTTCCACTTTGAGCTGCAGCTCTTTGATCATCAGCTCATTGTTCTTCTTTATCTTCTCCAGATGCATACAATGGTCCTGCTCCTGACGCAGTTCCTCGGCCATACGAGTTGCCTGGGAGAGAGATGGAAAAACCCAAGAAAAATGTCTTTAATCACTGGTAATTGAATTAATGCAGAATGTTTTTGGAAAGTAAGCGCCAGACTAACATCTGTGACTGCTTTCTTGGCTCTTTCATCTGCAGCACGGAACTCGCTGATCAGCTCTTCATTCTCACTGGAGAGCCGAGTCAGGTCTGCTTCCATTTTACGCTTCATGATATTTAAAGCCTGGTTCTGTAAAATAGGAGAAAGAAAAAGATCTGAATCTCAGCATAATTATTAATCACATAGTGTTTGAATGCATTTGTTTATTACTTAATCTATAAGTTTATACTAACAGAGACAGAACAAACATTAGCAGTAGCACTACTTTGTGTGTTGTTATTGTATAAAAAGCAATATACTTTTATCCTAAACCTGAATCTTTCAGATTAGATTGAAAAAATTGTATTCATTTGCCCATAGTAATGTTTACAGCAGTTGAATCATCATTGAGGTGTGTTCTATACCTGCACACTGAGCTCATTGTGGTGCTCCGTGACATCCACCAGCTCCTGCTCAAGGAGTTTTCTGGAGCGCTCAGATGCCTCCAGGCCACTGCGCACTTCCTCTATCTCCGTCTGCATTAAGCAGAGTCGGCGCTCTTGCAGGTTGTACTGCTCCCTCAGCTCCTCGTGCACCCGTGCATCCTCATCCATCTGCATCTGCATATCCTACCATGTGTACAGACCGAGTGGGAACATCCGATCAATCCCAGAATGCTGTTACATGCAGTTGGTTGAGTATCACTCATTCTTGATTGTATGTTTGATATAATCATGAAATGTCTTTTGATTTGATTTCATGACTTCACCCTGAGGTTGGGTGTGCCTTACTTTGATCTGCTGCTGCAGTCTTTTAAGCGTTTTGACTAGTTCGCTGTTGTTCTTGTTGGCATGGTCCAACTGGATCTCCATCTCATTCAGGTCAGACTCCATTTTCTTTTTCATTCTCAAAGCCTCGGCACGACCTTTAGCCTCTGCCTCCAGACTAGCCTGCAGCGACTCCACAGCACGTTGGTGGTTTTTCCTAAAGACAAAAGCGCCGGTTCATATCTAAATAAAATTATTTTTTTTAATTCTTCTCTCTTTCAGAGCAGTTACAATAAAATGAGTGTTACCTTGTGATTTCAAACTCTTCTTCTTTCTCGTGAATTCTTCGATCAATGTCTGCTTTGACCTGAGCCAACTCCAGCTGGACTCGGACCACCTTACCTTCCTCAACCTTAATCAAATCAAAAGACAGGACACAATGCTTGCATTGACACATGACAGACTTTCCTAAGAGTCATCTTGGATAATACATCATAGGTACATAATACATTTAGTTGTGGTTTAACTGTTGAACAAATCCTTTGTTATACCTCCAGAGAGGATTCTGCCTCCTCTATGGCCAAAAGCAGCTCATCCTTCTCAACCTCCAACTTCTTCTTAGCTTTCTGCAGCTCATGTACACTCTTCCCACCTTCACCCAGCTGCTCCACGAGATCTCGGATCTCATCTTAGAGGTCAAAGCAAATCAAAATATCATGTTGAGGGCATTAGAATATTAGAAGTATTATTTTTATAACGTTAACTGACCACTTATTTACATACAGTACTATTATCCATTCATTGCAAATTTGAGAGGAACATAAAATCTTTGAAGGAAGCATATACTTTAAGAATGGTCAAATTAGCTAACACATGATCATATCTATTTAGCATATGGCCTTACCGGAGAGAGTCTTGTTGTCTTTCTTGACAGTTTCCAGGTGGTCCAGTGATTCCTCATAGGCCGTCTTGAGCTTGTAGACCTCTGTCATGTAGGAGCGGCATTCCTTTTGGGAATTCTCCAGCTCGAGCTGCAGCTCTTCACACTTCTGGCTCCACTCCGCAATCATCTTGTCAAAGGTGCGCTGCTTCTTATCAAGTGCAGCTGCAGCAGCATTGGACTACAGTGAAGAGAAAACGGCCCTTCTATCGGGTTAACATCCCAAACGCAACATGACATGATGAAGGTAGTGTTATTCGAATTCATAATTTGTCATGGGAAAAAAAGATTTCCTAAAGTCAGTCTAATGGAACCAGTCTAATGAGTGAGTGAAAACCTTCTCTAGGTCGATACTCAGATCCTCCACTTCTCCCTGAAGCCTTTGCTTGATCTTCTCCAGGCTAGCCGCACGAGCCTGCGCTGCCTCTGCAGCTTCCTCGGCCTCCTGAAGCCGAGCAGTCAACTTGCGCCTGTAGACAAAGACTTCCTTTCTAAAACTGTTTTCCAAACTCACTCCTGTATCTGACACATTATCCATTAGTTTGCTCACTTGGTCTCCTCCAGCTCCTCAGTTTTGTGGATGGCGTCCGTCTCATACTTGGTCCTCCATGTGGTCACCTCGGAGTTGAGCTTGGAGACGAGGCGCTGCATTTCCGACTTAACTTCTTGCTCCTCCTCCACCTGCTCTTTCAGGAGGTCAAGATCGTGGCGTGCGTTAGCCAGTCCGATGAAAGCTGCACTCCGAGCCTGACCGAGAACGAGGCAAGGTTAATTTTCTCCTCACACTACTCCCTGACCTGGATGTTATCAATCGAATCAATCCGGATTGACAGTTTAATCAGTTTAGTGCGACAGTTTTCACCTTTGACTCTTCGTCCACCTGTCTCTTCAGCTCGTCATTTTGGGTGGTCAGTGAAGCCTTGATCCGTGTGATTTGGTTCAGCTTACTTTGTGCCTCTCCCAGCTCACGGCTCAGGTCGCTGTTCTCAGCTGTGGGAAGAACATCATCGATGTCATATTTTCAGTATTTTTAAATTCATAGTGTGAATCATGCTGTTAATCTCAGCCCCTGTGCCATGCCAGCGAGAACAGGCGGTCTCTACCTGACAGTCTGATTTTGGCAGTGTTCAGCTCCGTATGGGACTTCTCCATCTCTACCAGTCTGGAATTAGCCTCTGCCATGCTGTCCTCTAACTTTCGGACATGGACCTCTGTGTTCAGCTGTGAGTTCATAAGATTTATTCAAGCTCTCGAATCAAATTACAGTGCATTCAACAATATCGCAATAACCATGTGAGGCAGTTAGAACAACTGTTAAATATCTCTCACCTTGGCTTTCTGGACTGACTCCACAGTGCTATTTAGGTCATCAATCTCTGCCTTCATGACCTGCTTGTCCTTCTCAAGCTTGATACGGACTCTCTGTAGATTCTCTATTTGCTCAGCTAGCTCGGCCATGGTGTCCGAATGCTTCTTCCTCAGGGCTGAGGCAGTGGCTTCGGCCTGGAGAGCCGATTCCTCTAACTCCCTCCGGAGCTTCAGGAGCTCAGCTTCACGCTTCTTATTCTGCTCAATCTGTGCACGTACATGTACATACATGTTCACTGGATTTGTGTAGGTTTATACGTATTATCACACATATATTATTTCATTATTTTGTAACATTTATGTTTAATATGTAAATCCACCCGAGGCTGAGAATTGCCAGTGTAGCCCAGAACAGAATACCGTATTTTCCGCACTATAAGGCGCACCTAAAAGCCTTAAATTTTCTCAAAAATCGGCCGTGCGCCTAATAATCCGGTGCGCCTTATGTGTGGACTGAGTTCTAAAATCTGTAAAAATGTTGTGCGACTTTGGTAAACGCTCCGCTTGATTGACTGTCGGACCATTTCCCACTGACACAGGGACGTAATACGTACACTACGTACACTGGCAGCAATAAACCAATCAGAGAACATTACGTAATACGTACAGTACGTATGCTTACCTCCACCACGCCTCCGGTAGGTATACTACCGGTATGCTGCAAAACAACATTTGTTGAATAAAGTTCAACTTAACTCACTGTTTTGCTTCCGTTACCTTTTTTTTTTGTAGACCGTTGTCACAAAGTTGGAGGCAATAAGTAAGTGCAGGAGAACCGTCTTTATTTAAGAAAAAAACAAACAAACAAGCACCACTTAGCATCCCCAGGTAAGGCTAACCATACTGGCTACAAACAAACAGGCATTCGACAAACACTCAGACAGACCTTCAAACAAAGAACAATAACGCGCAATGTGCTCTTAGACCCGAGGGGTTTAAGTACCCAACATAATCAAACCAAACACAACACAGCTGGGATACAACACGAACATAATCCAACCGAAACCAAAACAATTAGTCACGTGTCTAGAGTTAGTTCATGGTGGGGTGCCATCTGCTGGCCGAGGCGTAACAACCGTATGTTTTAGTATGCACCTTATAACACGGTGCGCCTTATGTATTGGTCAAGTACAGAAATAGACCCCGTAATTGAGACTGCGCCTTATAATCCGGTATATGAAAAATATATCAGAAAAAGAATCCGTTTTGGCTTTTATTTCTGTTTTCGTTTTTTACAAAAAAGTAAAGGTATTTGTTTTTGGCAGTATGGTTGAAATGAGGAATGCTATGCTCTGGTGAACTCTACGCCCAAGAGGGTTAAGGCAGCACTGGAAATTAATGGTGGCCACACAAAATATTGACACTTTAGGCACAATTTGGACATTTTCAAAAGTGAGGGGTGTACTCACTTTTGTTGCCAGAGGTTTAGACATTAATGGCTGTGTTGAGTTATTTTGAGGGGACAGCAAATTTACACTGTTACACAAGCTGTACACTCACTACTTTACATTGTAGCAAAGTGTCATTTCTTCAGTGTTGTCACATAAAAAGGTATCATCAAATATTTACAAACATGTGAGGGGTGTACTTACTTTTGTGAGATACTGTATATAGTTCTGTAAACTACAGTCTTTCCTGAACTGAAATATCATCCAAATCGAATTTAATGATCCAAGCAACATCCGAAGGCTTTTCCCAGACCCCCACACATACTGTATGCTGTAGTACGTATACTAAAGGTGAAGAAAGTTGTAATGTGTAGCTGAAATTTTAATTAAGCAGACCTGTGCAACAGTGGCACCCCCTGCTTCTTCTAATCGGTCTCCAAGATCCTCAAGATCCCGGGCCAAATCTGCTCGCTGCTTTTCAACCTTAGGACAGAAGGCCCAGTTAACCTAGAAAACACACTTCATGGAAATGCGCTGAAGTGGGATGAGTAAAGTGAAATACCTTAGCTCTGATTGCCCTCTCCGCCTCCAGTTCCTCCTCAAGCTCCTCGATGCGGGCCTGGATGACCGGAAAATACATTAGTGGAAATTTCAAGGGAATATCAGTCACTTATTATTTTTTTCATAGCATAACAGACAGTGAAAATTACAGAAATTTTGGTATATTTAAAAAAACAAATAAAAGCAACCTGGTGCTCTTTGAGCTTTCTGTGCAGAGTGGAGCTGAGAGATTGTTCATCCTCTAGTTTGGCATTAACATGATTAATTTCCAAGTCCCTCCTGAAATGATAATAATAATAATAATAATAATAATAATAATAGTAATACATTATTTATAATACACTCCTAGAAAGTGACACTCTTTGTATATTAAAGCTGCACATACTTTTTAACAACTTCCTCCAGATCAATTTTAGCTCTTTCCATCTCATTGAGATTGTCAATGGTCATCTTTAAGTCAGCCTCTGCTTTGCGTCTGGCTTTTTCCACCTCTCCGCGTATTTTCTTCTCTTGTTCCCAGTTATCTTCCAGCTAAAGAAATAGGATCGCCATTGTTACACAAAGCATGAGACAGTTATTTACACCTCAGTGTCTCAGTGCTGAGCCCTGAAGATTACCTCGTGCACTTGAGTGGTGAGCTTGCTGTTGGTTTTGGTGAGGTGATTTACTTTATCTTCCTCTGCCTGAAGGTCATCCAGAGTTTTCTGAGGACGGAATGTGCATCTGGAGATGTAAATATGACAACTGTTGTAGAAAACTGTTGAACTATGTGCAGTGTGGCTGAGTCTAACCTGTTGCAGTTCCTCCATGGCCTTTCGTTCTTTTTGAAACCGAGCAATTGTTTCTTCTCTTTGATTTAGATCGGCTGTCAGACTGCGCACTTTGATGTCCAGGCCCTGGAATGTTAGAACTGATGTTCATTAATGTATTTCTTTGTTTTGCCTTTACCTTTCTGAGTCAGTGTATTATATCTGTTTGACAAATACTGTGAATTGCTGGTTTTGCAATGCAGCCTTGGGTTTCACCTGTTTTTCTTTCTCGGACTTTGCCAGAGTCGATTCCAAGTCTTCCAGATCCCTCTTCAGGTCCATTAGCTCTGCCTCCAACTTCCGCTTGTGAGCACTCAATGCTGTAGCAGCACTCTCCTCCTCCTCCAACCTCTCTTTGAAATCCTGTATCTGTTCCTCCATGTTCATCTTCTGTCGCATCAGCTGGTTACAGCGCTCCTCAGCATCTGCTATGGTATCTTGTTCCTATGAATAAAAACAATATATCCATACCAATAAATCTAAAAAAAAATCTATTCTATCATCTATCATATCGTTTTTGATTCCCCGTCCCCACCCCCACCCCCGAACTTACAGCCGCTAGGGCTAAGGCCAAGTCACTCTTTTCTTTGGAAAGAGTGACTAGTTTTTCATCCATCTCTTTGATCTTTTTGACCATTTCTGCTGTCTTTTCAAGAGCCAGCCGCAACTCGTCCTCCTTGGCTTTTAATTCCTCCTCCTGGCGAGCTACATGGAGCAAAGGCTTAACCTAAAACAAAAACTACTTGTTGGTAAATGGGACGTCAAAATAAAAATAAAAAACTGTTCCTCTTCATAGTTTACACTCTACCTTTGTATAGAGTTTCCACCAGCCCCAGAATCTGAGCTGAAGGAATTTCCTCACGTTTCTCTGGACGGCAATGAGAGCAATTCTGAAAAACCAACAGATAAGTGTGTTGTACTGTATTTAAGTTTCATAAAAGGCACAACAGAGGAAGAGGAATGTATCCTTCTGACGGACCTTCTCTCAAGCATCTTCTTAAACTCAATTCTCATGAGCATGCCCCACAGACGGGCCTGCAGCATGGTCATGATCTTAGCCAGACGCTCATCTCGCATGTCCTCAAGCTTAGCCAGGACTCCAGCACGAAAGAACACCTGCAATATAAAAACTTTATTACATTCTGCAGTGAGATATTTATACATCTGGTTCATTGTGGTCCTTAAGATCATACCTTAGTGTGTCCTATCTTGTACTCCATATTATCCAACCCAATCGAACCTAAAATCAACTCAGAGGCCTTTTTGTTGTCTACAAATCCCTTTGGGATGACGTTGGGGTTTAAGATGTAATACCTGTGAAAAAGGTTGACAATTAATAATGCACAGAAATGGTAATTCTTGACCAAAACCGAACGTGAAATTCAGGGCAGACTAGTCAGAAAAATAGATTTAAAAAAATTATGATAGTTATTTTAAATTTGTTGAGATGGATCCAGAGTCTGTCCCAGAGTGAGGCAGGAACACATCCTGAATGTGACACCAGACCATTACAGTGCACCATGCACACACACACACATTGACCCACTCATTCACATTTAGGGACAATTGAGTGTAACTAATCCACCTAATGACATGTTTTAGGAGGAAACTGGAGAACCCTGAGTAAACCCACATGGACATGGGGAGAACATGAGAAACTCCACACACAGAAGCCAGTAACACAAGCTCAGGATTGAACTGTTTTGAAAATGTACACTATATAGCCAAAGGTTTGTGTACACCTGATCATCACATTTATATGTGGTTCTTCCTCGAGGGTCCTGCACAAAACCTTGACCTCAACCTGTCTGGGATGAACAGGAACACCGACTGCATCCCAGACCTCCTCACCTAACATCACTGCCTGATCTTACTAATGCTCTCGTAGCTGAATAATCACAATCCAAAATCTAGTGGAAAGCCTTCCCAGAAGAGTGGAGCTTATTATAACAGCACATGAGGGAATAAATCTGGAATGGGATGTTCAACAAGCACTTGTGATAGTGATATTTAGGTGTCCACAAACTTTTATCCACATAGTGTAGGTGTATAGTATATTGATGACTTAAATGTTGAATTATTCAGTAATCTGAGTGTACGAGAGAGCAATACCTCTGCTTAAATTCAGGGTACTGCAGTCTATTGGGAAATCCTTTTCTGCAAATGCGGATTCCCTCCAGTACACCGTTACAAGCCAGCTGGTGCAGGACTAACTTTGCATCGCAAACACCTGGTCAAACACAATGACTTACATAAGCACGCTAAAACCACATAATAATTTTAAATAGTACATTGTGTATATTACATGTATTCATTTGAAAAGAAGTTATCACACCAGACAAAAGCCCTTAATAATTCTAAAATGTTTTAGATTTACCAGATTGTTTGAATTCATTGGGTACAATGCAGCGGACAAAATGGGGTGCCGTGCTTCGCAGGGTACTCATCAGTTTGCTCAGCTGCTCCTATTGTGGGTGATGGAACCAAGCACGGTAAAGGACAGAACATAAAATACATTTTTAATTACAAAAGAACAAATTGTCATTTTAAACCGCATAACTTTTGGTACCCTGTAGAAAGCAGATACAGTCAGGAAGGAAGAACCCTTTTTCTGCTTTTTGGCTCCGGCAGCAGTTTCCTCTTCTTTAAAGAGTTGAGCTAGTAGGGACATGGAGGACTTTTGGTACAGACCAACCACGGTCTCATTCAGTGGGTCCTTATTTTTTTCCAACCAGCCTGAAATATTGTATCCCACCTAGAAAATGGATACATGGTATGATGAGTAGAACCTACAGCTAACTCTGTGAAGTGGAATATTGAAAATAAATCCAGAAATAGACTCACTGTGCCAGCGTAATGAATCAGCTCGAAGTGCACTTCTGGACCTTTCTTAGCACTTTTTGGTTTCAAGAAGTTAGAAGACTTGCCCAGATGATTGTCATACAAGGAAGCCTTGAAAGTGGCATCTGTGGCCTTGGGGAAGACACATTGCTCCTCGAGGATGGAAAAAATACCCATGGGCTGAAATACAGAAGAAAATTAGCAAGAAAGTAGTGGAACCTGGTGAACTAAAGTATAACTGATAAAATGCTTTGTAACCTTTTCCAGCAAATCAATACAGGCCTGCAGGTCAAGCCCAAAATCTATAAAGACCCAGTCTATCCCCTCTTTCTTGTATTCCTCCTGTTCCAGGACGAACATGTGGTGGTTGAAAAACTGCTGCAGCTTTTCGTTTGTGAAGTTGATGCACAGCTGCTCAAAACTGTTTAACTGTGTAGGGGTGAAATCCAAAAATGAACAGTGGAGGCCTCTATTTAAATATAATGTATGTTTCATAAAATAGTTACAGCAATAGTTACCTCAAAGATCTCAAAGCCAGCAATATCTAGAACGCCGATGAAAAACTGGCGCTGCATCTTAGTGTCCAGAGTTTTATTAACCCTGTGCACCATCCACTTGAACATTCTGTCGTAGATGGCTTTAGCCAGAGCTCCAATGGAGTATACACACTGGTCCTGGTTCTGACCTTTGGTCACAAACTCATTCCCAACTTTAACACGAGGCCTGGTGATTCCTTTCTGCAGGTCTCCAGAGTTGATTCCCATGAGGTGGGCAACTTTGTCAGCCACTAAATACAGATCATTATAATGATTAGTTTACAGCTAGCACTTTATCAGCTTTACTTTAACTCAATGACGCATGCTTACCCTCAGTGGTGTCAACATCAGCCTGTTCCTCTCTTGGCTTTTGCTTGAATTTCATGTTACCAAAGTGCATTATGCCAGCAGTTAGTTTGTAGATGCTCATTTTCTCCTCAGCAGTAAAGCCAAGAACATCAAAGGCTGTCTATAAAAAAAGCAGGAATCAATAGCGTATTTATTTGAATGCTGAAAATGGTCAAAGAGGTTCATTTGGGCTTACATCAGTCAGCATCAGTTCTTCACCATCATCCATGTTATCCACAACCGTGACTCCCTGGCAGATCCAAACATATTGCTTTGGATCAGGAGCCAAAAGGAGATCCCCTGAAAACCAACAAAGGAATTTTGTTATAAGTCAAAAAGTAGTTAGACCGTTACACATTTTTACTGTTTTCTATACCTCAGAACAATGGGTGAGAAATGAAACTAGCTATCTTTAATAAATTAATCATACCACGACACATGACTGCCCCAGAAATAACCGAGCAGCCAGTTACCTATTGTTCCTCAACATGTGTTTTAAAAAGAACCTTGATTTCAGTGTTAATCTTCAGTAACCACTTTATTCTGGTAAGAGTCACAGTGGGACTGGAGCCTATCCTGGGAACACTGGGCATGAAGCAGGAATGCACCCTGGATGGGTAGTTAATCCACATACCGGCATGGCTTTGGGAGGTCAAACTGGGGTCAGGATAGAATCTGGGACCTTATAGTTGTGAGGTGGTAATAATAACTACTGTGTCACTGTGCGACCTCATATACACTATATGGCCAAAATTTTGTAAACACATGGCCATCATACCCATATGTGGTTCTTCCCAAAACTGTTGCCACAAAGTTGTCTTTGTATGCTGTAGAATTACAATTTCCCTTCACTGAACTTACAGGCCCAAAGCTGTTCCAGCATGATGATGCCCCTGTGCATAAAGCGAGCTCCATGAAGACATGGATTGAGAAAGTTGGACTGGAAGAACTTGAGTATCCTGCACAGAACCCTGACCTCAACCCTACTGAACACCTTTGGGATGAACTGGAACACCAACTGTGCCCCAGATGTCTTCACCTATCATCAGTACCTGATCTCACTAAAGATCTTGTAGCTGAACGATCACAAATCCCCACAACCCCACTCCAAAACCTAGAGGAAAAGCCTTCCCAGAAGAGTGGAGCTTGTTATAACAGGAAAGGTGGGACTATCTCTTGTTAATGCACATGGTTTTTGAATGGGCACATGCGTGTGATGGTCAGGTGTCCACATACTTTTGGCAATATATGTGTAAATAGTTTTACAGTTTTAAAGCCGAGTGCTTGCATATCACAATACAGTGTGCTTGAGCACAAATCAAGTAGTGATGCACTATGTAATTACTTACAGATGGCTGTACAGTATATGATTAAGTTAATGTGCATGTTTCAAATAAATAAACAAATAACACACCCAGCAGTTCTGGTTTCCTCCCTGACAGAAGCTGGTAAAAGATGTGATAGCTGCGTTCCGCTGCTTGCTGCGAGATGACACGGGATTTCTCCAGAAGATCTACAAGCAAAACCATATTGCCTTGTTAGAAAAGATTTTAGCTGAAATTGTATGACGTGTTGAGTTTATTTTAGACACTTACAGCTCTCAATGTCTGCACCAGCCAGCTTAGCTGTTGGTCCAAAGTGAATACGGATAAATTTCCCCTGAAAGAAATATTATAAGAGCAATTCAGAATGAAATGCGATTTCCCTGAAGTTTATAGTTCATGCTGTATTTTTTGGAACTGGAACGTAAAGAAAATTCCTCACAAAACGGGAGGAATTGTTGTTCCTAATGGTTTTGGCATTGCCAAAAGCCTCCAAGACCGGGTTCGCCTGGATGATTTGATCCTCCAGGGAGCCCTGTGAGAAGACGTTTTCACCATCAATATATATAGCTCTGTCATTATTCACATTGCTGAGCGTGAGCAAGGAGTATTGTGTTACACAAGAGAACATCAATCACATTCTCTTGCCTTGGACTCTGGAGCCGGCTTTCCTCCAGTGGCACCCACGCTGGCAAAGTATTGGATGACCTTTTTGGTGTTCTCAGTCTTGCCAGCTCCAGATTCTCCGCTATTGTTTTAAGCAATCGGAGGGGTAAAGTTTTTTTCCCACTCTCTATGTGTATATGTAAATACCACCTCATAAAAGTAGGCATATCTGTGAAAAGTCTCTGTAATTTAAAAAAAGACTTACGTGATAAGCAACGACTGGTTTTCTTGCTCTAAAATCAGAGACACCAAAAAAGGTGGATTTACTGCATATTTCTATAAAAACACCAAAAAAATGTGAAAAAAAAGAGTTTTTTTTCCCACTTACCCATCAGCATGTCATGGTATGCATTGTCAGATATGGAGAAAAGGTGAGGAGGAACTTCATTACGTTTCTTCCCCTTATACATCTGAGCAACTTTTGCTCCATAAATTGGAAGCCATTTGTACGGGTTCACAGTTACACAGAAGAGGCCAGAGTAGGTCTGCATAATGCAACAAGTCATTTTATTATTATTATTATTATTATTATTATTATTATTATTATTGTTGTTATTTTAAACAGTTCAGCAGTTTGATTTTGCATATGTGACAACTTTTAATGACATATGTGGACTTACGTAGATTCTCATATGGGTGTAGCGTGAACGAAGGTTGTCTAACACACTGGCTTCATTCAGGAAGGTCAGATTAGCCATGTCGCTAGCCTGATAAAACTTTGGTGGGTTCATTTGTTGTATATCATCCTTCCTTAAAGTGAGTGTCTAAAGACAAATAAAGACTTCAGCTAGACATAAAATAAAGAAAAGAATTCCATTTAAAATGCGAGTTCACCAGAGACCATTAAAGAATGCACAAGTGGCATACTGTGTTTTTGGCCGTCTTCACGGTGACTTTGCCATCGTCTTCGGCCTGAATCTCTCCCGCGACGAAGCCTTCCTTATCGTCTTTCAACCAGCACGACTTCTTAATGTCATAGGACTTGTTCATGACCTCCATCTTTTCTTTTTCCAAGGGAGCCAGGAACGGCATGGGGTCCACATCGTCCCCACACTCACCTTTGTAGGCACCTGGCATCATGGCTCAGTTCCTCTACACCCACACCAGCCGGTCAGATGAGATACCACTCACACAGCTGCATCAGAGGAGATACAAAATGAAGAAGATCATTTGTGATACATTTGCATATAGTAGGTAACAAGTTGGGGAAAGGGTAAGCGAACGGCTTTAAAATACATGAATGTTTACTTACCAGAGCACGGTACAATGAGGAGCACTTGCTGATGTGACGGGCTGTTCTGGAGAAGCTGTTATATATGAGTTGGGGATATCCTGATTTGGTCATAGCTATTAAGAAAGCCATTACCCGCTGAATAGAGCTGTTCTGGCTAGGGAATCAGTTGATTGCTTTGACTTGAGGGAACTCATGTCTTGACCTTTTAGGGTAATTAAAAAAACAACAACACTAAAATATGTTTTTCCATGAGAGACATGGGGCATTATTAAATAACAATACTAAATTGTAGCTAAATCATTGCATGTAATCCATTTAATAATTTCTGAAGTGGAATTCAACACAATAGTGACTCTTGCTGCCTTTCCATTATACTAATTGACATAGTAGTATGTCACTTACTACTTTAACCAGCAACTCTGTTCTATGATGAGGCCTAAATCCTGACTGATACATTTCATGAACATTATTCCTATGTAGGTTCAAGCATAGCTGCTGTTCAAAAACTTTTTCGATGATCTTGGAGATAAAGCTAACAGGGGTCAAGGTCAAGTTTTAAAATCAGGGGTATGATAACTGCTAGTTTAAAAGATTTAGGTACATAGCCAGTGCTAAGGGAAGAATTGATTATTTTTAGAAGAGTTATTCGGGTATTATCTGTTTGAAGAAACATGCATGTAAGGGATCGAGTACACAAATCACAGTCAATAAAAAAAACTTAGCAAATCTGTTTAAAAAGACCGAAAACCACTTATGAATGAAAACCATCATGAGTCTGTAATGGAGATCCTGACATGGGCTCGGGAATACTTTGGTAAAACTTTGTCAGCCAACACCATTCGCCGCTGCATCCACAGATGCAAGTTAAGGCATTACTATGCAAAACAGAAGCCATACATCAACACTGTCCAGAAGCGCCGCCGACTTCTCTGGGCTCGGTCTTATCTGAGCTGGACAGTAGCACAGTGGAATCGTGTTTTGTGGTCCGACAAGTCAACATTTCAAATAGTTTTTGGACAAAACAGTCATCATGCTGCCATCCATAGCAGGACAACACCAAACCACATTCTGCCTGGATTACAAGCACATGATTGCGTAAGCAGAGAATGCAGGTGCTAGCATGACCTGCCTGCAGTCCTGACCTGTCTCAAATTGAGAATGTGTGACGTATTATGAAGCGCAAAATTAGACAACGAAAACCCCGTACAGTTGCACAGCCTAGGAAGTGCATAATGGATATGGAAGATGGAAAATTCCGCTTGCTAAACTTAACCAACTCGTGTCTTCACTCAGCGCCCAAATGCTTAAAAAGTGTTATTAAAAGAAAAGGTGATGATGCACATTGCTAAACAGTCAACTGTCCCAAAATTTTTGTAGTGTGTTGCAGTCATCAGATTTGAAATGAGTGTATATTTTCAAAATAAATTAAATTCACAAAGTAAAACATCAAATAACGTGCTTTCAATATAGTACAAGATTAACTGAATTTTCAAATAACTCTGTTAGTTTTTGTGCATTTTCCATACTGTCCCAACTTTTCTGGAATTGGGGTTGTATCATCTAGTCGTGGTTCACCAGTTACAACACTGTGCAGCTGTCCTGTAAAGTCAAACAGAAATATTTGCCTTTGATATCTTGCTTGTAATGTCAGGATGTTCGGTTAATCCCAGACTCTCAGGCAAAAGCATGTGTGGACATAAGTGGGGTCATTAAGCATGATTACACAAAGCTGTGAACACACACACTGATCTCTGGTTACACTAAAGATATTCTTAACGAGTACACACATCAAACGAGTATGCCCAATTGGCAGCAAATTGTGATAAGGTTATACTTTGACTTCTTAATATAAGCATAGGCGTAGAGTCTGATCTCCACTGGGACGAAGCCCAGCTGCCAGCTGCCGAGTGCTGACTGAGATGAATATACAAGGCAAACGATTAGAGACGACCACTGATAGAGCTTAAGCCTGTGTATATCATTAACCGCTTATCAACAGGGAATCGTTTCATGGCTGGAGTTTTCCATGCAAACTTATATGGTGACTTTTCATTTTGTAGTTCCATAGCAGAAGATATAGCCAGAAATCATTGAATAATTAATAAGTTTGAGATTCATTTCATGTTCCTTGCATGTGCAGTGAAATTGTTTTTGTCAGTGTAATTTCAGTACCTTTCCTCATAGAACGTGTAGTATACTGCATGAAACTGAAATGGACCTGACGAACAGACAATTTACAAGTCTGTCACACAGGTGTTAACAGATTAAGATGGTTAGTAGTGATTTTGATCCCAGCACGGCGAGGACAGGCATTTTAAGATTTTTAAGACCTAATAAATAAATAGATCTTTTAGGATTTATTGGTTGGAACATCATAGGTATGGGTAATCCTGTTAAGAGATCTAAGGTTTTTGTATATTTTATATATTTGAAACTTTTAAAAACGTTGATATAGTATTTTTACCAGAGACTCACCGTTGTATT
>JAFFST010046816.1:1697-12978 GCA_022414735.1 Noturus placidus
GGTCTTGGCCATGGTGGGGAGTTTGGAATCTGATTGATTGATTGCTTCTGTGGACAGGTGTCTTTTATACAGGTAACAAAATGAGATTAGGAGGACTCCCTTTAAGAGTGTGCAGAGAGGGGGTAAAATACTTATTTCCCTCATTAAAATTTTGCAAAAATTTATAACATTTTTGACATGCGTTTTTCTGGATTTTTTTGTTTTTATTCTGTCTCTCACTGTTCAAATAAACCTACCATTAAAATTATAGATCATTTCTTTGTCAGTGGGCAAACATACAAGATCAGCAGGGGATCAAATACTCTTTTCCCCCCACTGTATGTGATATATTTCACATAATATGTTTTACATTCTAGTAGTACATTCGAGTTTAAATGATTAAACTTTGAGTTGTTAAACGTCCTATGATTTTGTTTTGAAATTTCAGTTCCATATAGTAGACAAACATCTGCTTCTGATTGAAACAAATCACCAAATTTATTATTTTTTTTTCTGTGTGTGAGCCAGACTGAGACAGATTCTAAAAAGATTTTATACAAGTGTCAATCTCTCCAAGCCACACTGGATAACCAAATCCCTTCCTTATACTTTACAACATAACAGCATTCAAAAGCACGACAGCTGGAAAGAACAACACAGAAAGATTCTGAGCAAGTGATATGATTATCACTATTTAGCTCTTGTTTAGTTTGTCTATTTATATCCCTTTTATTTCTTTGTTGTTTTTTTTTTTTTTTTTTTTTTTTTTTTTTGTAAAATATTATAGTACATTTCTAGCATCCAAGCCTTGTTTTCTACAACCCCAATTCTAAAAAAAATTGGGACACTGTCTAAAATGTAATGATTTGCAAATCTCATAAACCCATATTTTATTCACAAATTATCATAGAAAACATCAAATGTATAAACTGAGAAAAAATAGGTAAGAGAAAAAATAGGTAATTTTGAATATTACGGCAGCAACACATCTAAAAAAGTTGGGACAGGACGATGTTTACCAATGTGTAGTATCCCCTCTTCTTTTAACAACAGTCTGTATAAGTCTTGGACCTGAACAGACCAGTTTCTGCAGTTTTGGTAGATGAAGGTTGTCTCATTTCTTTGTAAACTATATTTAATATTTTTCCTCAAATCTAGCCTACCACAGATTCCATGTTTTATTTAAACGTTGGAATTTTAAAGCGACATTGGTTATGAGTAAGGAACTATATAAATTACACATTATTATTATTATTATTATTATTATTATTATTATTATTTTAACTTTTGAAGCATATGTAATTAAATTTCTGCGCATGCGCTGTGCCGAGAGTGGCAGCAATCCATGTAGCTCCGTGTTTTTTTGTGTGTTTTTGTCTTTTGCTTACTTTTTTTTACATTGCACGCTTAGGAGTTTTAGGACTACACACTTTTAGGAGTGTTTTTCATTCTATCCTATGGATATGGGTCAGTTATTAAAACGCTCTGACGGCAGCAAACTTGTTTGTACAAGGACTCAGCTGCTCGCACTACGGAGGAATGCTGGTGATGTTCACGTTAACATCCCCGAGGAATTATGGTTCTTTCGGGGCTGTAGAGCGGGACTTAAAGTGAGGACTAAACGACGGGAGCAAAAGCGGATATTCAAGCCCGCAATTCCATCGATGGTGATGGGGAATGTGAATTCACTTACAAACAAGTATGATGAGCTGGCTGCCCTGGTAAGAAATCTGAATTTGTAAAGGGAATGTAGCCTGATATGCCTTACGGAGACGTGGGTAACTGGCTGCATCCCCATTTCTAACGTTGAGCTCGCTGGCTTTAGTGTGGCTCGTCTGGACAGAGACATTAAACTTTCTGGAAAAAAGAAGGGAGGTGGATTGGTGATGTACATAAACAACAGATGGTGCAATCCCGGCCATGTTACAGTTAAAGAGACTTTATGTTGTAAGGATGTGGAGTTAATGGCGGTCAGTCTCCGACCGTACTACATGCCGAGGGAGTTCTCAAATGCCATTGTTGTCTGTGTTTACGTTCCACCACGAGCCCTTCCGGACATGGCGTGTGACATCATTCATTCTACAATTGCAAGGCTCCAAACTCAACACACAGATGCATTTTTTTGCGATCTCTGGTGACTTTAACGACGTAACACTAGATTCCACCCTCACTAATTTCTACCAGTTTGTTGATTGCCCAACCCGAAAGAACAGGACAATAGACCTCATGTATGTAAACGTGAAGGATGCATATAGTGCCACAACCACAACCTCATTTATCTTCAACCATTGTACAAACCAAAAGTACAAAGGCTACCAGTTGTCACTCGCACCTTCAGGAAGTGGACAACAGGAGCGGATGAGGCTTTCAGAGACTGTTTTGAGTCCACTGACTGGAGCGTGCTCCAAAATGGAGAGGATTTGGAGGAGGTCATATATTGTACAACTGACTACCTGAATTTCTGTATGGACATAGTTGTTAACCACAAGAACTGTATAACAACAAGCCTTGGATAACTACCAATGTCAAGACCCTTCTCAATAGGAAAAAATATGGCGTTCAGAGAGGGGGATGAGGCAGAGGTGAGACGTGTACAGGGGGAACTCAAAGCATGGCTGAAAGAGACTAAGGAGGAATACAGAAAGAAGGTGAAACAGATGTTGCAGAACAATGTGAAGGAGGTCTGGGATGGAATGAAGACCATCACTGGACTGAGGAAGAGTAGTAGCTCTGTGGAGGGAGATATGGATAGGGCGAATCAGTTTAACCACTTCTACAATAGGTTCGACTGCCCTGTTCCAGCTCCAATGGCGGTGGACTGTCCACCACCCTCTGCTGATTCAGACACTGCTCGTGCTTGCTTGCCTGTCCCACTTATACCTCCCCCCTCACTCTCGGTGCTAAATGTTCTAAATCAATTTATAACATTTTTGACATGTGTTTTTCTGGATTTTTTTTGTTGTTATTCTGTCCCTCACTGTTCAAATAAACCAACCATTAAAATTATAAACTGATCATTTCTTTGTCAGTGGGCAAACCTACAAAATCAGCAGGGGATCAAATATTTTTTTCCCACTGTATCTCCTACACAGGATGCATTCTTACCTAGACAATGGGGAAAGTGCTGTGAGAATCACGTTCTCCGATTTCTCCAGCGCTTTTTATACCATTCAACCCCTCAGAATGGGTGACAAGCTCCTGCAGATGGGTGTGGATGCTCACCTAGTATCCTGGATTGCAGACTATCTGACAGAGTGGCCACAGTTCGTCAGGAAGAAGAACTGCCTCTCTGACACAGTGATCAGTAGTACCGGAGCTCCACAAGGAACAGTGCTCTCTCCAGTCCTTTTCAACCTGTACATGTCTGACTTTTGCTACAACACAGAGTCATGCCACATGCAGAAGTTTTCGGACGATACTGCAATTGTGGGGTATATCAGGGAGGGGCAGGAGGAGGAGTACAGGAGCCTTGTTGAGAACTTTGTGCAATGGTACAAACTCAACCACCTACAACTCAATACTGCTAAGACCAAGGAGATGGTGGTAGATTTCCGGAAGTCTAAGCCTGCTCTGCTGCCAGTCACCATTGTGGGGGTACAGGTGGAGGTGGTAAAGACTTACAAGTTTCTGGGAATACATTTGGACAATAAAGTGGACTGGTTAGTCAACACTGAAATACTCTGCAAAAAAGGGCAGAGCAGGCTGTACTTCCTGAGGAGGCTGCGGTCCTTCAATGTCTGCAGCAAGCTCCTCTGGATGTTCTACCAGTCTGCTGTTGCCAGCGTCCTCTTCTATGCTGTAGTATGCTGGGAAGGAAGTGTTTTGTCCCTAGGGCTACACAACTCTTCAATGCTTCACTTAAAGGAAGAGGTGAGATAGACTTCTCTGCATAGTCTATCTGCCTCTTCACCTTTTCATACATTTTCATACACTTCCATGACCTCCAATAACAATATGTGTACTGGTCCACTGTGTGACTGTTTTACTGTTTACACTGTTATGGACTATAATAGCCCACATGCACGACCCCTACCTCTATTTCCCAGTCTGTGGATCCCTGATTTGGTATATTTTACTGTTTTATATTAGTCATTTTTAGCATCCTGTTTATACTGTATTGTATGTTGTATTCTGTGTAATGTCTTGAGCTACTGGGACCTTGAATTTCCCCTTGGTGTTCGACTATCTATCTATCTATCTATCTATCTATCTATCTATCTATCTATCTATCTATCTATCTATCTATCTATCTATCTATCTATCTATCTATTTTTAAATGGTAATTTCAAATGTGATTTCAAGGATTGTCATACTATATAAGGTGCATTTTGGCCTTCTTAATGATTTTTTGGAAAAATAGTACGTTGAATATATTTTGCATTAGGCTACTCAAAGCACCTGGACTGCCGATCTGATTTGTTTCTGCAGGATGTGTTTGAAAAAGAACCAAACTAATTCATGTGGCAGCTGCGCAATGCTTAAATCATGCAGATACAGGTAAGTATTTCAGTAATCTTCAGTTAATTTACATCAAACATCTGAATCTCAGTGATCTCAGTGACGATGGTATGATTCTTGGTGCCAGACGAGCTGGTTTGAGAATTTTAGAGGCTGATCTGGGATTTTCACAGACAGCAAGCTCTTGAGTTTGCACAGAATGGTGAAGAAAAACAAACACCTTGCTGATGAGAGAGGTCAGAGGAGAATGGCCAGACTGGTTCGAGCTGACAGAAAGGAAACAATTACAATAATTATTTACAAGTGTGATGAGCAGAAAACCCTCTTGCAACATACAACACGTCAAACCAAATGAGGTGGATAAGCTACAAGTATATTAGGTTCCACTCCTGTCTGTGAGCCAAGAACAGGAATCTGAGGCTAGAGTGGGCGTGGACTCACTGGAACTGGAAAGTTGAAGAATGGAAAAACATTGCCTGATTTGATAAATCGTGATTTCTGTTGTGACATGTAGATGATAGGGTCAGACATTGGCATCAGCAGCATGAATCTGCATTGTGTCAACAGTCCACACTGCTGCTTGTGGTATAATGGTGTGTGGAATGTTTATTTCTATTATGTGATCCTATGTGAACCTTTGATTTGAGCATATGGTGTGACCCCCTCGGTCAGCAATAACCACAACTAAACATTTTCACTGTGTTTACTGTCGATCAGTCCTGCACATCGGCTTGTAAGAATGTGAGCCCGTTCCTTAGTACAGAACAGCTTCAACTCTGGGATGTTCGTGATTATCCTCACATGAACTCCTTCCATAACATTTCTATTGGATTAAGGTCAGGACATTTACTTCTCAATTCCAAAACATGAATTTTATTCTTCTTTAACCATTCTTTGGTAGACCTTTGAGTGTTTGTGTGCTTATGGTTGTTGACCTGCTGCATGACCCACTCTCTCAAGATTCAGTTCACAGACAGATGTCATGAAATTTTCCTTTAGAATTCACTGGTATAATTCTGAATTCATTGTTCCATCAATTATTGCAAAGTTCTTATAAGTAAGGTCCTTATGCTGGAATGTAGTGTTTGCGTCCTCCAAACATCCATCCATCCATCCATCTTCAACCGCTTACTCCTTTTCAGGGTCACGGGGAACCTGGAGCCTATCCCAGGAGGCATCGGGCACAAGCGGGGTACACCCTGGACAGGGTGCCAGTCCATCGCAGGGCACAATCACATACACACTAACATTCATACACTACTGACACTTTAGACACGCCAATCAACCTACCATGCATGTCTTTGGACTGGGGGAGGAAACCGGAGTACCCGGAGGAAACCCCCGACGCACGGGGGAGAACATGCAAACTCCACACACACATTAGCAAACTGTTTTTTTTTGGAGAGCAGTGGCATTCTCCTTGTAAAACTGTAATCCACACCATTGTTGTTCAGTGTTCTCCTGATGGTGAACTCATGAACATTAACATTAGCCAATGTGCGAGAGGCCTTTGTTTGCTTAGAGGTTACCCTGGGTTCCTTTGTAACCTCAAGGACCTTTACATGTCTCACTCTTCGAGTGATTTTGGTTGGTTTCTATTAAACATACTAGGTTCTCTCTTTTAATTAAATTACAGCTAATAGTAACTAGTGACCTAGACGTATTAGGTGTAATTTATGCACTAGCCAAATGTTAATCGCACCCCCAACCCACCCACCTATGGGTAATAGAGTTGAAATTACTCGATCTGGCAGCCCGACATTCAGGTCTCGCCCTCAGCACATACCAATTTGACCCTTTCTCTCTCTTTCTCTTTCTCTTTCTCTCTCTCTCTCTCTCTCTCTCTCTCACACACACACACACACACACACACACACACACACTAAAGGTTCTCTTGGTTTTAAATTTATAACTTATAACCTTGGTACCCAAAGGTTCCCCTTTTTTCATGTATATTAATTACTTTTAATTTTGTGCCAGATCAATAACATTTCCTCCACATACATGCTACTTGTATAATAGTGTTAAATATCGTGAAATGTGGGGTGCACGGTGGCTTAGTGGTCAGCATGTTTGCCTCACACCTCCAGGGTCCAGGGTTCGAGCCCTGCCAGGGCCATGTGTGTGCGGAGTTTGCATGTTCTCCCCGTGCGTCGGGGGTTTCCTCTGGGCACTCTGGTTTCTCCAGTCTGGTGTCTCCAGTATATTTTTGATTTTAACTTCACTATACATTGCTACCAAATAGAACACATACATGCTACTTGTATAATAGACAACAGTAGAGCTATATTAAATGGCTCAATGTTTTTAAGTCTGTTTTTCCATCACATTCCTGCCCAGTGAAGTGATTATTTGACAATAATAATAATAATAATAACAACAACAGCAACATCATCATTATTATTATTATTATTATTATTATTATTATTATTATTATTATTGTTATTATTATAATTGCAATATAATACATGACGACGTACACATAGGGTCTGTGTGTTACATGAGATACATAGTGGTCATTACAAAAGCCATTAATGTACTCTTTGAGTTCTAAATGAATAGTTCAATTCATATCTTGCAGGCACATCCATCCATCCATCCATCTTCTATACTGCTTATCCTTCCTTCAGTGTCACGGGGGAACCTGGAGCCTATCCCAGGGAGCATCGGAGCACAGGGTGCCAAGCCATCGCAGGGCACAATCACATACACATTCACACACCCATTCATAAACTATGGACATTTTGGACGTGTCAATCAGCCTACCATGCATGTTTTTGGACTGGCGGAGGAAACCGGAGTACCTGGAGGAAACCCCCTGCAGCACGGGGAGAACATGCAAACTCCGCACACACAGGGCCAGGGTGGGAATCGAACCCCCAAACCTGGAGGTGTGAGGCAAAACTTGCAGGCAAATAATTTATCTAATTCTAAAGCATCATTGTTATATTTTTATCTGTCAAACAGTGAGATGGCAATATTTTGATGGGTGTTGAAGGCCTCAATGGAACATGTTGTATTAGTACTGTAACACATATGCATTGGCTTACATATTGGTAGACATATGCACATTATAAAATATATATGTAGGAAACACTGAAAAGACATCTATATGTAACAATAGAATGTAGTAATGGGATTGGCTGACTTAAACATCTAGATATCTAGTTGGCGGCTGTGTTTCAGGTGGTAGAGCAGGTTGACTAATCGTAGGTTTGGCGGTTTGATACCTGGCCCACATGACTTGAAGTGTCTTTGGGCAAGACACTGAACCACAAGTTGCTCCCGATGGGAAGCTTGCACCTTGCATGGCAGCTCTGCTTCCATTGATGTGTGAGTGTGTGTGAGAATGAGAAACAGTGTAAAGCACTTTGTAGAACCACTAAAAAGCACTATATAAGTGCAGACCATTAGTTATATCAATATTTGTGTAGTAAAGTTCCTCATTCTGTAACGGTCGTGTAGATGAGGCGGACACAATCGCAGATTTTAAAGATTTAATATATAACAAAACAACAAGACAAAGACACTGAGACTGATAAACCTAGACACTGTGGCATGAAACAAGCACTAAGACTTACACTGACACCGTGACACAGAGATGTGAGTCTAAACACAACAAAAGACAAAGTCTAAGTGAAAAACAAGGACTATACACACACACACACACACACACACACACACACACACACACACACACACACCAGTGCTCATTAACCGAAACGTGAATCAGGTGCAGCAAAACATGTGACTTGCAATGGCTGATGGGAAATGGAGTACAGAGTCCCTTGAACCGTGACAGAACCCCCCAAAGGCACTAATCCAGAGTGCCCAAACGGGGTCCCCGCCCCCAGGCGGCCCAGGCCCGTCGGGCAAATTGCGTCCAGAACACATAGGAGACAGCACGGTCTCCACAACGGTGCCGGGAGGCAGAAGGACGACCATAGCATAGCAAGTAAGCAGAGCAACGTCCACAGCAGAGCAGAAAAGCAGCGCAGAATCCACTGAAGAGCATGAAAGCAGCACGACAGTCACAGCAGGGCAGGAAAGCAAAGCGACTTCCCCGGCCACACAGGAAGGCAGGGCGAAGTCCACCGCCAAACAGGTAGGCAGAGCGACGAGCACGGCTGAACAGAAGGGCGGCACAACGTCCCCAGCCAAGTAGGAAGGCCGAGCGAAGTCCACAGCTGCACAGGTAGGCTGCGCCATGTCCACGTCCGAACGTGAAGGTAGAGCGATGACTTTAGCCGAACAGGGAAACAGTGCGCAGTAACCAGCATTGCAGCAAAGCGAAGCAAGGTCCTCCGTGAGGCCCTTGAGGGGAGCAAGGTCCTCCGCGAGGTCAGTGAGGGGAGCGAGGTCCTCCACGAGGCCAGTGAGGGGAGCGAGGTCCTCCGCAAGGCCAGTGAGGGGAGCGAGGTCCTCCGCGACGTCCAAGGGAGAAACGAAGCTCTCCACGGAGCAAGAGGGGGGAACAATGTCCTCTGTGGAGCAGGAAGGGGGAGCGACCCACTGAGCATAGCAAAGAAGTGGAGCGACGTCTTCAGCACAACAAAGAGGCAGAGAGACGTCCTCAGTGGAGCAGGAAGGAAGAGCGACATCCACAGCCAAGCAGGAAGGCAGAGCAACGTCCACAGCTGAGCAGGAAGGCAGAGCGATGTCCACAGCCGAGCAGGAAGGCAGAGCAACGTCCACAGCCAAGCAGGAAGGCAGAGCGACGTCCACAGCCGAGCAGAAAGGCAGAGCGACGTCCACAGCTGAGCAGGAAGGCAGAGCGACGTCCACAGCCGAGTAGGAAGGCAGATCCACGTCCACAGCCGAGCAAGAAGGCAGAGCGAGAGCCATAACAGGGGAGTGAGGGCGGGAGATGGCCTCAGGATGGAGCCCCGCGGCTGCCATGCTCACCTCTGGCTGCAGTGCCATGACTGAGACCTCCTAATAGGTCTCAGGCTGGAGCTCTGCTGTCATCAGTGCCCCCTCCCCCAACAATTTCTGGGTCAGTCGTGACCTCTTGGCTGGGAAGCGTGGTGCAATTCACCTGCCGCGGGGAGCATTCAGGCAGCGCCTGTTGCTCCTGAAGGCATGTGAGTCTAGCCAGTTCCATCGGGACATATGCCATGAACCACGTGTATATCGGTGTGGCTTCCTGGCCGGCTTGCTTCAGCTGCCCTAGCAGTTCAATTTGACCAGCCAGTCGCTCCAGTGCCACTGAAATCTCCTCAGTGTACCGGGCTTCCGGGAAAAAAAAAATCCGCTGCATCCATATTAGCGGTCTTTCATTCGGTCGTGTAACGGTCATGTAGATGAGGCGGACACAATCGCAGATTTTAAAGATTTAATATATAACAAAACAACAAGACAAAGACACTGAGACTGATAAACCTAGACACTGTGGCATGAAACAAGCACTAAGACTTACACTGACACCATGACACAGAGATGTGAGTCTAAACACAACGAAAGAAGAAGGCTAAGTGAAAAACAAGGACTATATATACACACACCAGTGCTCATTAACCGAAACGTGAATCAGGTGCAGCAAAACATGTGACGTGATGGGAGTCCAGAGTCCCTTGAACCGTGACACATTCAGAGTTGGGTTAGGCAGATTCTCAAGTTGCTATGATTTAATAAAGCAGCATGTTAGTTACATTTATGCTTTTATTTCAGAATTAATTCACAGTTCATATACACTATAAAGAAAACACAGTCACTGTGAGTATTGATTTGAAAGTCACTCAGTATTGATTTGATAGTGCATTGTGCTACTCTGTGTGGCACTTTATTAATAAATTAAAGACAACAGAGTGGGTCGCACGGTGGCTTAGTGGTTAGCATGTTTGCCTCCCAACTCCAGGGTTGAGGGTTTGATTCCCACCCTGTGTGTGCAGAGTTTGCATGTTGTCCCTGTGCTGCTCCCCCAGTCCAAAGACATGCATGGTAGGCTGATTGGCATGTGTATGGATGAGTGTGTGAGTGTTTGAGTGTATATGTGAGTGTACCTTTGATAGATTGGTACCCCATCTAGGGTGTACCCTGTCCTGTGCCCTATGCTTCCTGGGACAGGCTCAAGGTTCTCTGTGACCCATTAGGATGAGCGATATTGAAAATGGATGGATTGGTGTATTCCGTGAAAATTCATTATCCTGAGTATCCAGTTACACAAATAGAGAGGTGAGTTTGGCTAAATAAGTCATACAATCTAGAAACAAACAAGTATAATATAATAAGTGATTTATTTCAGACACAATCAGTCCTGATATTTCTAATAATTCAGCTGTTGGTTTGAGTTGAGCACTGACAATCAAAGTAAAAGAAGAAGAAGCCAGTATTTAGTGGTTTGGGTTTTTACAGTGGAGAGATAAGAAGAAATCCTCAGAGACTTCTACAGTGTCCTCCCACGAATCTATGGTTAATCATAGGCTGAAGTGTTTCAGAAACATTCTGGACACTCTGTGTAATGAGAATTTCTTTATTAAGTCTTCTATCTATCTATCTATCACCGATTAGTCAAGACCGACCGTCGGTCACTTTATGGCCCACGTATGTCATCAACGCAAACCACAAAGCATGTCGGCAGAAGTAGTGGGGTAGTTTGCCATTGCTTTCCCCACCCCTCCCCATTTATCCGGGCTTGGGACCGGCTGCTGCCAGTCACACGGCTGGGTACACACACTCACACACTACGTACACTTTAGACACGCCAATCAGCCTACCATGCATGTTTTTGGACTGGGGGAGGAAACCGGAGTACCCGGAGGAAACCCCCGACATACGGGGAGAACATTTAAACTCTGCACACACATGGCCCTGGCGGGACTCGAACCCCGGACCCTGGAGGTGT
>JAFFST010046821.1:8786-23401 GCA_022414735.1 Noturus placidus
CCTTGACTATTGTTTAAATTGGTTTGATGTTCCGAAACACTTAAGTGTGACAAACATGCAAAGGAACAGGAAATGAGGAAGGGGGCAAGCACTTTTTCACACCACTGTACATGTGCAGATGTCCCCAGGTTGTATTACATGAGAACGATTAAAGAGTAATCTCCAAAAGAATTATTTATTTATTTAAAATACCACGGCTGCTCAACATGCCTTAAACAAAACTTGACGCATCAGTGGAGATGTGTCTCTGCTTTTCACTGCCAATTCATCTTCCTCTTCTCACTCCTCAGTGTTTTTCTGACACTCGGTCCTAACAGCACTTCTCTTTTTCAGTCTAACAGCTTACAGCAGCAGTGTTTTTGCCTGTTCACATGTGTATGTTTTCCTACGCTAATGATGTCACCTGGGTAAACAAACAAACAAACAAACAAACAAACAAGACAGACACGCACATATAGAAATCTATAAATAAAATAAAATGATGTGCATCAAAACAAAGCCAAAGAGTTTTTACATCAAACTTAATATCCAAACTCTTTGATATGATTTGGTTTGGTGTTTACATGAACAATAAAAGGCAAATAGCTTTACGTTTTAATTAATATTTTATTTATTTGTTCGATTTTTCAAAACTATTTTTTCATAATAAATCTTCACTTTTAGGTCGTTAAAGAATTGTCACAATAAAAACAAAAGAAGGTATCATAGAAAAATTGTACACAAATAAAAACACAAATAAAAATAAACAAACAAACAAAAAAAAATCTAACATTTATTCTGAAATTTGATGTATTTTGTGCCTCTTGTGCATTCAGTGTAGTACAATATAGCAAAGAGGAGTGTTCACAAACAATACATTTTTAGTTCTTGTTAAGATTTGTGTCTTCTGGCTGAAATATTTCAATACACGTATTTTGGGATCCAGTTTAGTGTCATTTTTTTTTTTTTCTTTATTTCCTTTTTTTTTACATCATGATGTCTTCTCATAATAAATCCATGTCAGAATAGCAAAAATGATATTGCTTTAACAATTCCAATCGTTATACTATCCAATCGTGATGATTTTCTTTTTCCCAAACCCAAGCTAGTGTTTGTGTCATTTGTATGCTGACACAAAAGGAAAATAAAAAGTAATGGTAGAAATAAAATACTGGCATTGAAGGTGTGCATAAAGCAGAAAAAAATATAGGAGCCCAAATGTTCATAGCTAATGGCAGAAACAGTTCTATCTCTATAGCAACACATTAACGTTTAGTTTTTTTTCTGTTTTTAATCATTTTCCCAGTTGCTTTTACTAGAAAATGTTTGAAGAGCAGGTATACGGTAGTTGGCATCATCTATATAACAGGCTATAAAACACCACTTCAGCCACAGTCCAGAGAGCACACATAGATAGTCTTTGCACCGTATATAAACATATGTAATAAGATACTTCACGTGCATGGAGTATTTCTCAAACTATCGCCAAATGACCCCACCATTCTTTACCTTAATCGCCAGAATCACCACCTGCTGCTGTCATTATAATGACAAACATACAGACAAAAGAAACAACGATCGATTTTACACTTTGCTTCATAATAAGGCCTCCATAGTCCTCTTTGACCCAAGGTATTCATCCTCGATATTGACTTATGTTTGGATCCTTTGTCTTTATCTTCAGTTTGGTCCTGTCTCCAGATGGCCAACACTGCCATTAGAAAAGAGGGGGCGAATACTTTGGCTGATTGAACGATCATACAGTAGGTAGCTTCTCAGTGTAATAAGTCACTCATTCACTTTCAGCGAATGTCTTTTTCATTTTTTCCAGATGTTTATGGATTTTCTGCATGTAGAGGGCATGTCCCAGTAACACATACACAGGCAACATAATATGAAACACAGTAAGACCTCAGTCCTGACCAATGGCCATGTCTTTAAGAGATTCACCCTAACATACAGGGTTGTACTGGCTTGTCCCTGTTCAGAGGATTGATTTTCAGTTTCAAGGTTCCTTTCATTCTCACTTTTATACACACGCATAGCTTTGTATAGTTCTTGTGTGCTTGAGTATAAAGTATATGTTCTTATTGTTAGTAACAGTATATCTGTGTCTCAGTTTAAACTAAGACTGTGCTTTTTTTCCTCTTAATTACTATACACAGGGTGGTGTCTCCTCCCTTTCACCTGTGGGCTTCTGAACACAGGAACTGGGAGGGAAAAAGTCTCTGGGATCAGACGTAGTACTCTTTGTCTTTGTTCTTTTTGTTCTTGCTGGAGATCTTGGCCACGCCGATGGGTTTTTCCTTGACAGCAGCTCCGTTGGGCTGCGTGGCTGAGTTACTGATGTAGTTGCGGCTCTCGTCTACATGATACGAGCCCTCGTCGCGGTTGCGGTATTTGTACATGGCATAGAGGAGGATGAGGATGCAGAGGGCGGCGGCTGCTACGATGCCCACCACCATGCCTGTGGTGCTGCTGGACTCGCGGATCACCTCCGGGCTTGGGTAACCCTTGGCTTCCGGCAGGGGAGGGTGTGCTGTATATACGGTAGAGACAGAAAGAGTGAGACTGTTCATTTTAAACATCAATCTATCTGCTTTCCAACAGCAGTCTATTATCATTGATTAGCCAAGCACTAATGGGTAATCAACCCAAATATTTGCTCCATGCAAATGCAGTGCATGGAGTAGTACAGTTAATGATAGGCCCTAGCTGATAAGCAAGAAAGCTTTATTAGGAAACACCGAATGGGGAGATAAAAAGGATAGACAATGAAGAAAATCAATCCTTTAAGAAACGGATTTGACGGTTTTTCCTCAACTAGATTGAAAGGCTTTGTAGCATATACAGAACATTAAAAAAAATCCTTGATAACATTGATATGTGCATCTTCAAGGCATTGGCCTTTCGCTTGCATTCACTTTACAGCTTTAATGCAATCTACTCATCATATTGACAGGCCATAAAGTGCACATTGTTATTGGCTGATGCACTAACACACAGTGATTAAATTGGATGTGCCAGACATTTTTTTTTTAAACTTTGGTGACCGCTGAGCGAGTTTCATTTACTCGCTGTTTATTTCCGAGCAGAGATATACTGATCCATTTGTATGATTCATGTCATGATTTGCTTTAAGTCACAATGAGAAGGGGGAGTAATTCGGCATCTGCATGGCTGCAGGCAGGACATAAAACCTGTAGTGAAATGACACCTGATACAAACAAGCCCCCTTACTGTCGCTGAGTCAACAGCTGCCTGCAGGTGTGGAAAAATATGATGATAAATGTGTCTAAAGAACAAATCAGGTTTTGAGCCCATGCGTTTAGGCAATAGAGCGATTACATCACAATGCAGGAAAACAGAAACTTAATTCCTTCTAACACTATTATTATTCAGCTTGAACTATTTTAGCTTTTCCTATTATTCACTAGACTAGTCTGCATTTTGGGAATTTTCATTATTTCTCTGACATGCTTACAGTTCTGCTGTAAATGGAACAAATGCATGGATCACTTGCAGCTTGTATCGAGCTGCTGAAGAAAACCCATTTCTGTTAACCTTTATTCTTTTAATTCTTTGTTAAAGTAGTTGACAGCATTAGCGAGTAGCCAGACTGCTGAGAGATTCAGAAAAGGTGTTCTGCTCATGCCCAGTGGCCTTTTCCAAATCTCTGTTCTTCATAGCAAACATCAACCACCGTATTTAAAAACAGAAACACACACCAGATTAGATCACGATAGAACTCTAGTTGATATAAAAAAGAAATTACGACATTGAATTAACCTATGGGAAGCGGTGACTGGATGAATTGGAAATGAAAACATGAATATTATCAAACGAAACAGAACTATGGTTTACACTCTAAAATAATGGGTTCCTCATGGGCTATTTGGACAGTTAATAGATTCCTAAAGATTTTCTACTTGAAACCTATCTGTTGTAGGTTTTACATAAAACTATGAAAGAATTTCCATTTAAGAGTTTACATGCTCGCCATTATGCACATATTTGTATTCCATAATAAAAGTGTTCCATAATAGAACTTGTTCTTGGTAGTTCCATTCATTATAATAAATAATTCATTCTTGCATTAGTGATCATAATTACGAGCTAAATTAACAAATCCAACAATCTGTGTTTTGTCTCCACATGAATTGCTTAGGTCAATTATGGTAAATTATGGTAAATTATGCGATTGAAATGATTATTACTTTGTAAAAAGAGAGTAACTGCTTTTTCTTTTTTTGGGGGGTCAGGGTGAAGATGCTTTATTTTCCTGTTAAATGGTATGCCTTTCTGCTCGAGTGCTGATTTTCGCAAGTCAAAACCATTTAGAGAAATGCCAAATTATTTGATTTCATCACAAGAGGGAGTTTAGAATAAACTGACTCACAGACTTAGTTAAACAGTTGAGGCTTTAAGGTTATTTCAAATGGGATGCAGGAAAGAAAGACACAAGGACAGCAATAATAAAAAAGAAAGGTGACTAACCTAACCCACCTGAGGTTGGGTCACATGGGTCGATGTCTTCATCATCAGTGGGGCATTCAGCTGATGCTACTAACAGATCGTCCTGAGAGAGAGAGAGAGAGAGAGAGAGAGAGAGAGAGAGAGAGAGATGATTAAAAATGTCCATTTCCAACATTAAGCTTTTGTATGTTAGCTGTGTCATCTGAGTCTTGAGCCTGTGTGTATTAGAGACACAGACAGAGACTGCTGGTGCTGTTTGAAAAGAACCAGGATGAACGTTAGCGATAAATACAACCCCTGTGTATATCCACAGGCCTAGCACTCTCTCACTAACACACATTAGCCTCACAGGCAGTAAAACATCGGTTCAATAGTAAGCATCATCGTGTAAGTACTGTACATCATGGGCTCTTTTTCTTCCGGCAAACACCATAGTAACCTAGATTTCAATCCTGATTTCATTAAACTTTGAACGATATGGCTGGACTGTATTCGGTTTTTTACAACCCTAACCTTAAACTTTTCATACAAACTGTTAGGAATGTTAAGATATTGGTAGATTAAATTGAGATCCAATTGTACAAATCCAGAACAATATTAACTTATAGACGCACACACACACACACACACACACACACACACACACACACGCTAACGGCGTACACTTTGCCATATCTTTTTGTACAAAATGCATACAAAAAAACATTAATCCCATCCCTCCTTGGAAACCAAAAGCAGTTGGAACAAGGCCATAGACACGCAAACGCACATACTAACAAACAGCAAACAGCGAAATCTTGCCTCTGTTCCGGTAATAGTCCCAAAAGGAAAGAAAGCCATATCTGCAATCTTTCTGTCGATGGAATCCCACTGCAGATGATCAGCACACAAATCAACTTAGATGATCGTCCGTGACTGTAAAGCTGATCTGCTCAGTGTGGAGAATGTTGGTGCTACATTCTGCTCCGTTCTCTAGCAAGAATCTGACGATGTGAAGTGGTGGCATTCATTCAGCGCCAGCATTCACACCTCTCTGATTAGCCCTGTGTGGATTTGACGCCAGCTGGCGCATGCCTGTCTGTGTGTGAGTCGACCGAAAGGCAGAGATGGATATAACATCGATCTGCCTCTATGTAGACTCTCTCTCTCTCTCTCTCTCTCTCTCTCTCTCTCTCACACATACACACACACACACACACACACATACACACACTACCCACAGGCATCAGGGCAGTGCCCACTCCAGTCAGAACGTCTCATCAGCATCAGAGACTTCCACCCCACACAAACAATGGTGGGAGAGAGAAAGAACACGAGATGGTGGGAGTGGGAGTGCCCCCTGCACAGTTATACCACTGGAGTTGCCATAACCACACGGCAGATTTTTTTTTTTGCTCACAGCAATATCTCTTCAACTCCCAACTCTCAAACGCTCCGCAAGTAGGTCAGTGCGGGTAAATAATTTAGATCTCTTGTGTTTGGGCACTGGGCAGATATCAGACGAGAGAGAGAGAGAGAGAGAGAGAGAAAGAGAGAGGGAGAGAGAGAGAGAGAAAGAGGGAGAGAAAGAGAGTGAGTGAGAGAGAAAGAGGGAGAGAGAGAGAGGGAGAGAGTCTATATCTCCAGTCAAGCAATTTAATGCACCTTAGCTTGCTTTACTGGCACGGCACATTATCACATTCACTGATATTAGGCTTGGGTTACTAATGTTAGGAGAATTATGTTACGTCAGATGAAATCTGAGAAATATTACTGTACTGAATTATAATTAATTAACTCTTAATGAGACTTATGTGTGTGCGTGTGTGCGTGTGTGTGTGTGTGTGTGTGTGTGTGTGTGTGTGTGTGTGTGTGTGATTTCTCTCAAGTTTTCTTTTCTTCTTCATGTTGTATCTGGGAGTTTTTCTTGCCACTGTCACCTAAGGCTTGAACATTAGGGATCCAAAGCTACATCTGGGTGTCTATAAAGCTGATTTGTTTGTTAAAAGCACTATACAAATGAAAATGTGTGGGGAAAACATTCTGGTCATGTAAAATACATACTACAATATGTTCAAATGGATTAATCCCTATGTAACTTCAGTAATTAAGAGATGAAGGCTTAGACATTTGGAAATCTGTGGAAACCTTTAGAGAAAACTATGTTCAAATATTTCTTATGGAGAAGACACTACAGGGTGTCCTAAAAGTACATAGGGGACTGTGTTTGGTTGTGCCTTCGTCAGTGGATGTTCGTGGACGGCCACTTCTCGGTCCGCAACATTTGAAATTGTTAATAAGTTTGGCAGCAGTGTCATGTGTGATGAGCTGGCCATGTTTCCTGTTATATATATCAAACTAAGTATGAAAATTTTTGGAAGACAGTTTGCTGATAAATTTGCTACTTTAACTGTGGAAGTTGCAGCCCTATTTTTCAGAAACTGATTAAAAATTCTTGTTGATTTTGACTCTATGCACTACCTCAGTAATCAGGATATTAAGCACATATATCTAATAACTTTTTTGGAAATATGCACAAAAATAACCACACAGAAGTAGTAAACCGCACAGACGTACCAGCTCACAGAAGAACTGTAATGTTTGCTATTTGCAACAACAATTTATATGTGAAGAATTGTGACTGGAAGTTTATACTGTATTATATCCTGTATTTAAAAGGAAATCTGGATGTTATTTAAGAAAAAAAAAAATCTTAATTCCACATAAACATTTCAATGTAATTATTCCCAAAATCTGATTTGTTTTCATTATCTGGAGAATCTAAATGCACTCAGTGAACTTATCCATACTCTTCTGCATGCCCTAGGTCCTCTCTCCTTCTATTTTATTGCTCTCTTTATTCCCTATCAGAAGTGAAATGTCTCACTGAGGTGTCAGGACTAAAATCAGACTCCTCAGATGTGGTATTACACAAGCAGTGAGCATGAGGCTCCATAAAAGTCAAATATGACTAAGATTGAGCTCTCAGCCTCCATCTGTTGTGCGTTACCGTCCTCCTCTGCCTACTCAACAGCTGTGCTGAGTTGGACATGGGGACATTGGGAAAAAGGAAGCAGAATATGGGTTAAAGCAAAGAAGAGAAGATAGCTTTCTCGAACTTATAAGGGTATCCTGTCAAAGCATACCAGTGACGGTTTCTTTTTCTGCGTTTTCACTGTTTCTCTTGTATTTAATTACTGTGCAGCCAAGAAGCACAAAACGAAAACCCTGACATGCTGCCAAATGGGTGGGGAAAGCATGTGGGCCAGAGAGTGGTAGAGAAAGGGAAAAGCAAAAACTCAGCTCACCTACAGACACACTGAGAACCAGCTGTGCTCTAATTAGAAAGCACTACCCCTGTTCATTCTCTCCAATTACCCCCCCCCCCCCCCCCCCCCCACTGCCAGAGAGAGCCACGGTTCAAAAGAAAGCCAAGCAAAAAGAGCTGACACAGGCTCAACAACCTCTCCATCATCTCCTGAAGCCTAACCACTATCCCAGTACCTCCAGGGCCTAATTTTAACAGCTGCCATCAAACAGGCTGGTCAAAAAGAACATTACTGGAAACCAGCCACTTCCATGTGCCACTAATAGACATCACGCCCTTGTCTCCCTTTTATAGCTCTTGTTTCAGCTCTATAATAATACTCTACTCTAAAAACCCAATCTATATTTCACAGCCAGCTGTTGGAGTGTTGGAATACAGTATGAGATCTTCTGTATCTCATATTCCTAGCTCATCCTTGATGAACTCTCTTTCTCTCCTCGGTAGAAGGTGCGAGCATTCACTTCTATTCTCTATTCGTGCTACCTTCAACATGCACGACCGTCTGTTTCTGTTTCCATGGAGATGCAGACCGTTACAAATGGCAGAATATAATAAATAAATAAATAAATAAATAATAATAATAAAAAAAAAACCTCTGTGGCTCAGCTGGGACCCACAAAGCAAAGCCATTGATTTCTTTCTCTGCTTTTTGGGTGAGAGTGGGAGAAAATCTGAGAGCAAGAGAGTAATAACATCAAAGTGCTTTGGCTTTGCTTAGCCTTTGCTAATGAGATGTGAATATTCATACAGCAGTCCTGGTGCTAAATGGAGCCTGGTTATGGTTTTAGCTCTCACCTCCGAGAACGGTATGTTTTAATAAAATTTACAGCTCACACACATGGAATAAGAACTGTGTTCGGCCGCTTCGTCTCTTCACACAGCCGGTTCCTCTTATAGAAACCGCGATGGGGAAAAGGTTCACAACATTGGGACATAGATTGGCAATGGCAATTATTAACAACAAAGTTATGAAGGAAGAAGTGTCTGTACTTGTTTTGCACTTCTTCATGAATTAGAAATAGAGTAATGTCGTAAAAGACTGGATTTTCACAGGGTGAAAATAATCAACATGGCTTCCTAAGAATGAGAACATCTGCGCATGATCACAGCTGGCTGTTCACAAGAAAAAAAAACAACAACAACAATACCAACTGTGATCTTACACCCCTATACCCTCACACTGACATCAATAAATAAAATGTTGTCTGAACGTAAGGAAATGAACGACTACCTTTACTTTTGTCTCCCATTACAAATTTAATGTCCATGAGCAGAATATCTTTACCTATTTATAACTGTGCTAGTGAAATGTTTAGGTTGATCAGGGAGTTGCAGTGAAGTTTGTGTGGAAGAAAAACATCAACCACATGACTGTAGAAACTTCAGAACCCCAGAGCTCAAGCTGGCTCTGTCCCCAAATCCAGCCCTGGCAAAAAGAAGTGAGCTACAGCTGGAGGGATGCTGGACTTTATGAGCACAGTTTTTCACTGCAATCTTATGGGACATCTTCTGTTGCCATGGGCAACGGTACATACTTTCGATGATCTTATGGTGTACAAACAGTCTTTTACTTTACAGTATATAATATAAATCTGAATGGCTGTCTGGAGAAAAATGGGAACGGGAAAGCTGTATAGAAAGGAAGGAGTGGTGGATGAACTAGAGATGGTGTCATAGCTGGGTAAAGAATGGAAGTGGATAACAGTGTACAAAAAGTAACTGTCGGCATCGGAATAGAAACCAGTGCTGATGCATTTGGAATAAAGAAACGGCATCAACGACTGTTTCTTTTCAAAGCACTACAACTTTTCCTCATGCTTTCTCTCCTCCTCATCTTTCTCCTAGCACAGTGTAGAGAAAAGGTGCATGCCTCTTCCCACTGCATGAACATGAAAAAATAAAGCGTCTGCATGCGAAGATGACTAGATGGGTGAGTGACCGTGAGAAAGAGAAACTACCTGGGATGAGGAACAATGCCATCTCGCATCCATAGCAGCCTGGCTACTCTGCCTGCTTCCTTTACACAGCTGATGCCTTTGTTTTTTTTTCTCTCTCTTTAAAGTAAGAGTGTGTCCTGGCTTTTTCTCTTTCCTTTTTTCTCGCTTCCTGACGTCTCTGCTCCTAAAGCAACAAGCGTAAATTCAGTCCGCTCTGTGAGATCAATAGTGATGCCAGGAGTAGTCCTACTCTGGTAAGGAGATGAGGAAGATAAATTGTCTGCGCATCAGGAGAGCCTATCAGTGCCTTCTACAGAGTATGAGAGAGAGAGGGAGAGAAAGTGAGAGAGAAAGGCAAGTGGAGCAGCAGTGGAAGAGAGAAAACGAGAAAGAGACTGATATACACACGGAGAGAGGGGGGTGAGAGAGCAAGAGAGATGGAAAAAGATGGTAAGAGTGTGAGCAGTCTGTCTGGATCACCTGACTAGCTTTGGCCAATCAGGAACCTTGCTCCGCCAGAGGTTCCTAAGGGTTGGTTACTAAGAATGTTTATCATGCTTTTTTTCTTTCTTTAAAAAACAAAACAAAAACAAAACTGTTTATATGCGTATTGGACCCCAAGTTGTTAAATCTCACAGGGACATGACCTACAATTTAGTATCAAACATTACATACCCTTAAAATAGGCTTCCACAGCAAAGGCATGAGCCTGGGAGCAATGTCTTGCAATGTGTGTTTCAAAACACACACATGGTATAGACGATCAACCTGACCGAGAGACAATGCTCACTGCAGTACAAGCTACTTCACACGCTCTCTCCTTATTGCTTTATCTAAAAGAGGGTCTCTCAACTGGGACTATCATTATCCTGAGCAATATTAAGCACCATAAAACAGAATATACGGCTTTAATCTCAGATTTTGCAGTGTATCCAGGGAATGTTAACACTCTGACACACATAGACACAGTAGAAGTGCTTTCCTTGTACTTGTGTATGTGTATTTTTACACCACCGTCTGTCTCATGGGACTCAATTTGTCACACAGTGACGGAGTGCGGCCGTAAATTATAAATGTGATTTCATGAATTCATAAAAAGGAATAAAACTATTGCCATAGCGCCATATCGATGGGTGTAGTGGTGGGATTGGGGGTATGTTTCAGGAGATGAAAAATGGCAATGAAAATTGCATTTTTACATTATATTTTTGGCAGACTTACATTACACAATTTAAAAATATCAATCAAGTTACCAAGATGTACATTAACTATATGATGAAAGAGTGGTTAAAGATTTTGTCAGTAATAAACTATGTAGAAAGAAGAGTAGGTAGAGAGAGAGAGAGAGAGAGAGAGAGAGAGAGAGAGAGAGAGAGAGACTATCATTTCATTAACCAACTTACTGCCAGCTCAAATGCTGCTATTGACCGGCTGATTGAAGTGAAAATGAAGCCCTGGGACAATAGTGCATTGTAGGAAAGTGGAGGAAACAAAATAAATCAGTATCCATTATATACGCAAGACCTGAGTGGTGTAGGACACTTAGCCTGGATGCATAAAGGATTTATACACAGGGTTGAGTTTTTCCCTGTTCTTTTCTCATGATGCAATGGTACGAAACTGTTTTGAGCCTTCACGAGAAGGTGGGTGACAGACTTGTGACACTAAACTGCTGATAAATTTGGATCCCACTGAGTCACACAGAGCTTCTTGTCAGCTCCAAAAGATTTACTGAAAAAGATCAAAAAAGATTTTTGTAATCACAATCATAATCAGTGGTAACTCTTTTCCATATCGTTTCACACACTCTTAGAAATCAAGTGTATCTTTAGGGTTCTTTGGATTCTACATGGAACCTTTTCTTATCTAAGCACCTTTAAGAGTGAATACATTATAATCACACTGATAGGAGAATACTGTACTGTATGTGCACTCAGGCAGTTGCTCTGCACTCCCATCTCAGATCTTTGGATCTTTTGAGGAGACATATCCTGGTCTGTTTAATGACGTGTATTATGCCTCCTGCAATATTTAAAGCTTACCAAGTAGCACACTTTCCTATTATAATAAACACATTTCTTCAGTCAGTTAAGTCCTGCTGAGCTAAAATGCACATCCACAGATAGAGAAATTTGTTGGTAGATAATGTGCCACAGGCATAAAAAAGCTCCATCTGAGAATTGCATGGTGAGAGAAAGAGATAAGGTGGTATAAAAGGCATCTAGACAGTGATAACAAAAAGAAAAGAAATGAAAGGGAACTGTGATCAAACCGAGCTGCATATCCGGAGCTCAGTCGTCCTGAACTCAAGTCAAAGAAAAGAGTCAGCTTCTGACAGAAATATTAAACATATCATCTACCACGCACATGCAAATACTAAAGATGTGCAATTTGTGTGTTTAACTGCTTTCTTCCTTTGAGAACATTTGTTTATTTGTGGCTGTTTACATTCATTTACAGCATTTGCAGATGCCTTTATCTTAGATTTATCTCATGTATTCAACTGAGCAATTCAGGTTTAAGAGCCTTGCTCAAGGGCCTAACAGTAGCAGCTTGGCAGTGCTCGGGCTTGAAATCCTGACCTTCTGATCAGTAACCCAGGGCCTTTAACCACTGGGCCATCACTGCCCCACAGAAAGACTGCACCAGCCGGGAATCAAACCCGGTTCACAAGAATGGGAACCTTGCCTGACGCCACTGGTGCATTTTTTAACATAAAGCTTAATATAGAACACGGTTTTCAGGTCTCACAAAAAAAACCCCAAATAACTTCAAGAATAAAGGCTCTGCAGTGAGAAAAACTAATTATGACTAATTTATTCAGTACTAATCCACTCTATTTGAAATTAAAACGAAGTCTGCAGACAGAAAAGAGAAAATAATATAGGTAATGTTTCACATGAGAGTTTTCTTAAATAACATTGTTTCCACAACAGCACTGTTGAATTCTCAAATCTGTCCAGAAGGCTGTGATGAATTAATGTTCCTTAACAGCAGCTCTGACAGCAGTGCTGGCTGTAATCCAAATAATAGGTCTATATTAATGCACTTATTTTAATACATTACTGTTTCTATAGTAACAGCTCATTCACAGGGACGATTCAATGGACTAATAATAAACTGATTAAAAATGTGTAATTTAACAAAGTAAACACATGTATAACTGTTGATACAGTGAAGCTTTCTATATAAGGGCATTTATTTAACATTTGTGGAAAAAGACTCCAGTGTCAGTGTGTTGTAAATGTTTTCAGGTTTCTCCCTAAGTTGACAGCTATGTTTTCTTTTTCAAGGAACTTCAAGGAAGAGTATAAAGAGAGGAAACGAAGTTTTATAGCTGTTATAGCATAAGTGATAACAGGAATTACCCTGCAATGGGTTGGCATCCCTACCAGGGTGTCTCCCTCCTTGTGCACCGAGTTCCCGCAGATAGGCTCCAGGCTCGACCCGCGATATACACATGACGTATGCATGTATGTTTTAATTATTACCTCGGTTTTGTGTCTTACAAGCACTTTGGCTGCAGTATTAATATATTATATTGTAAATATTGGAAATTCTCTGATTGCTTTGTGTTATGCAGTATTATGCCCACTATCTGATTATTTTGCATAATGAAACCCAGAAAATCTTTTGTCCATTAGTCATTATTTCAAATGCTATCTAAGTAAGCTTAAATACCACAGGGGTTTATTAGTTTGAAACAACAACAACAACAACAACACCACAAAACCATAACATGAGCAAGTAGAGCAATAGAAAGCTATGCTGGAATGATTGTATATGTGTTAGAGAGACATTCTAGATTCGTTAATGTCTGACCTCCAAGCAGCACTGTAGGGGAGATGATAAAATGCGTACAGTAATTTTGTTCAATGTTGCAAAATGTTGCAAGAGACCAATGCATCATGGTGTAAATACAATTTAGATTTTTTTTTCTTTACAAAATTATGTACTAAGTCAAGTAAGACAAATGTGTTTACTCATAGAGGTCAATATGCAAATGTGATTTTGTTTATGATTGATTATCAGTGTGGTACAAGAAATAATAATCCACATAAGAATTTAATACTTGCCATTTCTACCCCTAGTAATATAAATCGCTACACACTTTCCAAGGAGTAAAAATTCCAGATCTCCATTTGTCTTGATTCCCTGATTGAAATATTCTGTCTGATGAGAATCTCTCTACATTGACATGCACTAACAGAGGACAGTGGAGACAGGACAAGATATTAGTAGTGATTACTAAGGAATTTTGTACTTAAATGGAAACTATATACATCTGTAATCAGCATCTGTCTGAGAACACACAGCTCATATGCCAACTCAGCTCTCTATAGCCCTCGTCACTGATTAAACATTTAAGGACAATTACTGTGTTAAATATTTCCTAAATGAAGAGAGAGAGAGAGAGAGAGCGAGAGCGAGAGCGAGAGCGAGAGAGAGTGAGGGGCAAAAAAAATATAACAGAGTGAGAATGGAGAATGTAGACACTGTAGCGTAAAGAGAAGTGGAGTTGTACATTTCCATGGCAACCACATCACATTCTCCTGTGTGGATAGTGGTGTGCCCACCATTTTGTATCAGGATCTGCTCAGATCAGGCTGCGATAAGCTGGCATTACGTCTTAGCTGTGACAGGTCAAACATTGTATACCCAACAATTTCACACAACGTGCCTGGGGTGCCTTTGAGCCAAGAGGTAATTTAATACATAAGCTCTGGAATTAGTTTTAACCACAGCAAATTATGATTTCATTGTCATGGAGGCTGAATCACAGTACGTGGCATCACGCATGAGGAGACAAGCCCATCAGCTCGGCCTGGCCTCAGCAGGGCTGTCAATCAGCCTACTCAACCCTCTAGCACTGATATGTAATTACAGAACAACAATTAGGGTTCACTGTCAACGCC
>JAFFST010046823.1:0-12371 GCA_022414735.1 Noturus placidus
TGTATATATATATATATATATATATATATATATATATATATATATATATATAATGAATAAATTGGAAAATCAGCTTTGTTTTATCTGCAGGGTCATTACATAATCTCCCTCTGATTATCTATCCATCTAGCCAAGCAGCCAAAAGAATGACTCTTCAGAGGCTTGGGGTTCAATCTTATATACATTTACAACAACACTAATCTCAATGATGCAAATGTAGCAATGTGGCTTGCTTTGTTTCGTACCAACTAAACCACCCCGAGAAAATGTGGAAAATAACCCAAATAAAGACACACAAGTACGTTCCACTTAGAAGAGGAAAGAGGCATGGGTTTCCTTTCAAAAATACATTTTATTTTGAGGTTAAAAGACTGGCCAATAATTATTTTAAAAGAAGCAACAAACAGTCAAACATTGCTCAAATAAAACAGTCACAAAAATAAATTAACAATAATCATAGGAGTGCTGAGGCTTCCTGTATGAAGGGCAGGTTAGCAGCACCAGCTATACAAAAGGGAAAAGCACCCCACTAATCAGAATCATACTCACAAAATTCACTGCAAATAAACACAGCAATAATAATGACCCTTAATTAAGTAAAGCCTAAGGTGCAGCCAATAACTCCCCCCCCACCACCACCACCACCCTCAGGAAGCACTCAGCTCCTACAAGGAGAAAACAAAAACACAAATCAATTACAATATGCTCAAAGCAGACAAACAAAACAATAACACAAAACAAAAACAAGTTTAGTGTCACAAAAACACAGATACCCCCACACTCAAACTGATTACAAGTAGCAAGTTTACCAAAGCTGACCAAAACCACTACTACCACATAGCAGAATCGGCATAACTGAAAGACTGTTACAACACCGTTGATTTAAAGAAAACTGATCTAAGTGGCAGTAACCCACACAAAACAAAAAAACCAAATCAAAGCATGAAGTAGAAAAACCAAACAGTAAAGTGGCTCGGCGAATGAGGGGGAGGAGCTATACTGAAATGACCACATCTCACTCAGCCCACCTTAATGCATGCAAAATCGAGGACCCTAAGAACAAACAGGTGTTCCAACCTCAATTTGGAAAGCATGCAAGATAGTTTAGCTCAAGTAACAGAACTAAACAATTCACCACCTACCGTGATCCAATGACATGGTACTCACGATGGCACATACAAAAATCATGATAGTGTCTTTAATAATTGTTACGGCAACTGCTGGTGCGCCGACCGGAGCTACGTTAAACTACCGTGCTACCCAGTTGGGCGCCATGATGGCACATCGCATGGAAAGTGAGCAGCACATCATACCTGTACAGTCTCGGTAGCCCAACGTCACACTAAAAAATTAAAGCACATGGTAAATGGACAACGCTAGCATCACAAAGCTAAAAAGACATACCTCTGTAATCCATAGCAACGAACGGAAGGGGTGGGTTTTTAGCACATTCTGGAGTGATAAACAACCATTTATATACTATGGTAGGGAGAGAGCCCATTGGCCACGTAGTTAATTTGGCTGACGCTCTAACCAGGACACACACCCCACTTCACAAACAATCCAAACTAGAGAATCACAGTCAAGGGAATTAGAAAATCAAAAAGCAGAGTAACGAGATAAAAGCTTGGTAATGACAGAATTTTTAAATGAGTCTTTATTGGTCACATATACATTACAGCACAGTGAAATTCTTTTCATACCCCAGTATGTCAGGAAGATTGGGTCAGAGCGCAGGGTCAGCCATGGAACAGCACCCCTGGAGCAGAGAGGCTTAAGGGTTGCCCCTTGCCCAACAGTGGCAGCTTGGCAGTGCTGAGGCTTACATTACATTGCATTCCATTCACATTTCCTCACAGGCATGTACAGACTAACATAAAATAACAAAATAACATAGGAACTGAATAGCATTGGAATATACCTTTATAAACTTGCATACACTTTTAACTATAAGCTGTAGTGGATTCATTTATTTTAACTTGTTCTACTGATCATCACTTGTTTATTTTGACTATTCATACATTAATACTATGTAATATCTTATACATTTGTTATACATGAGGAAATATACTTTGATGGTTATTGATTGATCAAAATATCCCATACGAGCAATGCAAAATAGTCTGCTAGGCAGCACTTCTCTTCAACTTCAAAGCTACTTGTGCTCTCCCAGTCAAACAACACTAATAAAGCATTGTTTTACAAGTCAATTCTATTTAGCTTTTGTTCATATTGCAGTTGGAATGTATAGTTGCATTTAGTTTTAATTTATTTGGAAACTCACATTTTTATTTTATTTCAGTTCACAATTTTTTTTTTTTTTTACTGATAGTTTTAGTTTTCATCATAGTTTTCCTGAATGATAATAACCTTTTTTTGTAAAGATCAGACTTTGATAGAGCCCTGTTCTTTAAATACAACAGGGTGCTCACTCACACATGATTGTCATCACATTGATTGAAATCATCCGACTATAATTTCACATTCAAATTAACTGCTAATCCTATAGGTTCACATACTTTTGTTACTTTCAGATATGTCATATTGGATCATTTTCCTTAGTAAATAAATGATTTTTTTTTTTTTTAAATTGGGTTCTCTTTGTCTATATATATATATATATATATATATATAATATTGTGTTTTTGGTTATATTTATGCAGAAATATAGAAAATTTTTAAAGGCTTCACAAACTTTCAAACTTCACTGTAGCCAGGAACAGAACAGCTTTTACCTCATAACTGCATTTATTTTTGTTGAATAAAAAAGGTCAAACGTCATGTGCTAATATCTGGTGCTAAAATCTGTGGGACATTTTATTATTGTGTCAGGATAAGTGATTTAACTATCCTATTGGCTCTGCTTGGGGTATGGCTTCGGCAGACCAATAAGGTCTTCGGCAGACCAATTCTTTTAAGGACCCTTATTTTGGTAGGTGTTATGTGTGTGATTCGGAGTTTCTCACACCCTGGTGATCGCACCATTAGCCAGTGGCTGAATGATATGTGTTTTGTATTTTGAGCTGTGGTACCTATGAGTAATCATACAATTTCACGTCTGGTGTTTGTTCAACCCAATGATAAGAGTGGGGAATTGAGCATCTAAATCTTCTCTAAAACAAATCCTCACGCTACATGTGACACTACTGCTGTTTTGCTCTACCGTTATTCTCTATTATTTTACTTATTGTTTTGCTTTATGGTCATTTTCTTTGTTTTATTTTTGTTTCGCTTTACTGTATAGTTTTGTTTAACTGCTTTGCTTATGGGCATTTTACTGGTCTGGTTCGCTTACAGGCTTCGCTTTTGCGGTGTTGTTTAGTGGCATGCTTCGGTTGTCTGTTTGCTTGCCTTGCATCCATTGTGCTGCATGTCAGCATTATTTTGCTGCTGGTGTAATTTTATAATTCATTTTTGTAATCAGTTTTTTGGTGTTATTTCTTTTTCTATTATTTTTTGTTCTGTTAGTGGTGTGTGCGTGTGTGTGCGTGTGTGTGTGTGTGTGTTTTTCCCTAACTAGTTTCGAATGTATGTTTTGGATTTCTTACTCATGTCTGACTCAAGTTCTGTGCCTCAACAGGTAAAACTTCTGCGTGCCTTTTATTTGGGAGTGTTTCCCTGGTTCTCCCCCAGGGTGAAGTAGTTCATGTGCGCATGTGTGTGCGTTTAGACTCCTGGGTTGGCTGCCTTATACTCTCTTAGAACCAGTGCATTAGTGTAGATCATATCAGAATTCTCATATATAGGCTCAGGAATGGAGTCCTCTTTGGGCTGCAGATAATTCATGACGCACTGGTGCAGGAACACATATTGAGACTGTGGGAGAGAAAGAGAGAATTTTGCTTCAGTAAATAGTGGTCTCCATGTATTTGTTTTAATTTAGGAATATGTCAGCTACCATCTTTATCCCTAGCAACAGAATCTGAAGTGACTGATCACTTATACTCTTTGTGCCTGAGAGAACATGCTTGAGACTGCATGGACTAGCATTTTTAGCAAATTGCATTTAATACATTTGTTCGTGCAGTTGGCATGGTCATGGTGAATAGCTTAACAAAAATAACTATCAAAGAGACACCAGGTCAGCATGCAACAAAAGCATGCAACAAAAGTGGGGCGGCTGTGGCTCAGTCGGTAGAGCGGGTTGTCCACTAATCCACTAACCGTGAGGTTAGCGGTTCGAATCCTGGCCCGGGTGATCCCATGCCGAAGTGTCCTTGGGCAAGACACTGAACCCTAAGTTGCCCCCAATGGCAAGCTAGCACCTTGCATGGCAGCTTTGCTACCATTGGTGTGTGAATGTGCTCTCATTAGTAAGTCGCTTGTAAATGTAAAAATGATATTTCTGTAAAGCTGCTTTGAGACAATGTACCATTGTAAAAAGCGCTATATAAATTATAAAAAAAAAAAAATTTTGAAAATACATTCATATCCTAATCATAGTCCTGAGTGGGTATAAATGTATGTATAAGAAAACTCATGTAAACCTTGACTTGATCAACTTCAAATCATTTAATTTGCATGTATTACGGCATGTTTATATATGGAATATACAGTCGAGTTTAAATACAGTGCCTTGCGAAAGTATTCGGCCCCCTTGAACTGTTCGACCTTTTGCCACATTTCAGGCCTCAAACATAAAGATATAAAACTGTAATTTTTTGTGAAGAATCAACAACAGGTGGGACACAATCATGAAGTGGAACAAAATTTATTGGATATTTCAAACTTTTTCAACAAATAAAAACCCAAAAATTGGGCGAGCAAAATTATTCAGCTCCCTTAAATTAATACTTTGTAGCTCCACCTTTTGCTGCGATTACAGCTGTAAGTCGCTTGGGGTATGTCTCTATCAGATTTGCACATCGAGAGACTGAAATTTTTGCCCATTCCTCCTTGCAAAACAGCTCGAGCTCAGTGAGGTTGGATGGAGAGCGTTTGTGAACAGCAGTTTTCAGTTCTGTCCACAGATTCTCGAATGGATTCAGGTCTGGACTTTGACTTGGCCATTCTAACACCTGGATATGTTTATTTGTGAACCATTCCATTGTAGATTTTGCTTTACGTTTTGAATCATTGTCTTGTTGGAAGACAAATCTCCGTCCCAGTCTCAGGGTGATGAGCTGTGTTGCTTTTACGCCAAACATAACGTTTTGCATTGTTGCCAAAAGGTTCGAGCACCTTCTTAAACATGTTTGGTGTGTCTTCCAGGTGGCCTGTGGTAAACTTTAAACGACACTTTTTATGGATATCTTTGAGAAATGGCTTTCTTCTTGCCACTCTTCCATAAAGGCAAGATTTGTGCAGTATATGACTGATTGTTGTCCTATGGACAGTCTCTCCCACCTCAGCTGTAGATCTCTGCAGGTCATCCAGAGTGATCATGGGCCTCTTGGCTGCATCTCTGATCAGTCTTCTCCTTGTATGAGCTGAAAGTTTAGAGGGACGGCCGGGTCTTGGTAGATTTGCAGTGGTCTGATACTCCTTCCATTTCAATATTATTGCTTGTACAGTGCTCCTTGGGATGTTTAAAGCTTGGGAAATCTTTCTGTATCCAAATCCGGCTTTAAACTTCTTCACAACAGTATCTCAGACCTGCCTGGTGTGTTCCTTGTTCTCCATGATGCTCTCTGTGCTTTAAACGGACCTCCTGAGACTATCACAGAGCAGGTGCATTTATAGGGAGACTTGATTACACACAGGTGGATTCTATTTATCAACATTAGACATTTAGGTCAACATTGGATCATTCAGAGATCCTCACTGAACTTCCGGAGAGAGTTTGCTGCACTGAAAGTAAAGGGGGCTGAATAATTTTGCTTGCCCAATTTTTCAGTTTTTTTATTTTTTTAAAAAGTTTGAAATATCCAATAAATTTCATTCCACTTCATGATAGTGTCCCACCTGTTGTTGATTCTTCAAAAAAAAAAATACAGTTTTATATTTTTATGTTTGAGGCCTGAAATGTGGCAAAAGGTTGAACAGTTCATAAGGGCCGAATACTTTCGCAAGGCACTGTAACTTGTTTCCATTACATTTACAGCATTTAACAGATGCTCTTATCCACTGCAACTTTTAGAAGTGCTTTTTAGTCTATCAAAAACACATCCTCATGCTAGTTCACTAGGTCAGGGGCAAAGAGTACCACTGAGAATATTTTGTCATTTTCTATTACTGGCATTAATTAAATAATATGAAAAAAAAAATCATAAATTAAAAGAAATAAAACTAATTATTCAATGATGACAAAGGAAAGGCGTCTGAATAAGCAGAGGATGGGCTGTTCTGTTTATGCATAGTCACAAGTCAAACAAATGGCTTAGCTGATGGAAGATTTGGTTAGATTTATTAATCACTATTTTTAATACTATATATTAGAAAATAATTTTATTAGTATAGACGTGCCCTGCGATGGACTGGCACCCTGTCCAGGGTGTACCCCGCCTTGTGCCCGATGCCTCCTGGGATAGGCTCCAGGTTCCCCGTGACCCTGAAAAGGAGTAAGCGGTTGAAGATGGATGGATAGTATAGATGTGCGTCAAAGATTCTCCCACTTTTTCAGCCTTTACATCATTTGTTTTGTGCCCCAAGCCGTCTGGGCATTTGAACTTCTATTTATGTTTGTGGGCATCCACAAATGAAAATTAGTTGTTTTGGAAACATAAGTTGCACTTTACAAGTGATCCAACATACACATGCGAGTATGAGGAAAATCAGCATTTCTGAACTTTTTGTTAGTTTTTGCATGCACAAACATTTATACACAACTTTACTAACTGATTTATAAATGACCCCCATTGTGTTACTAAAAAGTGTTACTGTTAGATAAAGGGAGAGAGTAAACCAGTAAAGATTGTGATCTTGCATGCTCCTTAAAATGTCATTTATAAAACAAAAATATTGTTTGGGGCATTTATTTATTGAGGAAAATTATCCAATATTACATATCTGTGAGTGGAAAAAGAAAGTGACCCTCTAGGATTAGTAGTTAATTTGAAGGTGAAATTAGAGTGAGGTGTTTTCAATAAATGGGATGATAATCAGGTGTGAGTGAGCGCCCTGTTTCATTTAAAGAACAGGGATTCATCAAATCTATCACAGCATGTTTGTGGAAGTGTTGCATGACATAAACAAAAGAAGATTTCTGAGGACTAAAAATGATCAAGCTCATCAGGCAGGAAAAGGTTACAAAACCATCTCTAAAGAGTTTGGAAACCACTAATCCACAGTCAGACAGATTGTGTACAAATTGAGGAAGTTCAAGACCATTATTACCCTCCCTAAGAGTAGTCAACCAACACAGATCAGTCCAATAGCAAGATGTGTAATAATAGTCTGCAAGCTCACAAAGGAATCCAGGGTAACTTCTAAGCAACTAAAGGCCTCTTTCACATTGACTAATGTTAATGTTCATGAGTCCACCATCAGAAGAACACTGAACAACAGTGGTGTGCATGGCAAGGTTGCAAGGAGAAAGCCACTACTCTCCAAAAAAAGAACATTGCTACCCATCTGCATTTTCTAAAGATCGCATGGATAAGCCAGAAAACTATTGGAAAAAATGTTTTGTGGACAGATGAGACCAAAATAGAATTTTTGGTTTAAATGAGAAGGGTTATGTTTGGAGAAAGGAAAACACTGTATTCCATCATAAGATTCCTATCCTATCTGTGAAACATGGTGGTGGTATTATCATGGTTTGGACCTGTTTTGCTGCATCTGGGCCAGGATGGCTTGCCATCATTGATGGAACAATGCATTCTGAATTATAGTGGCCAATACTAAGGGACAATTTCAGGACATCTGTCTGTAAACTGAATCTCAAGAGAAAATGGGTCATGTAGCAAGTCAACAACCCCAAACACACAAGTCATTCTACCAAAGCCTGGTTAAAGAAGAATGAAGTTAATGTTTTGGAATGGCCATGTCAAAGTCCTGAACTTGGTCCAATAGAAATGTTGTGGATGGACTTGAAACAAGCAGTTCATATGAGAAAAACCACCAATATCCCAGAGTTTAAGCTGTTCTGTACTGAGAAATGGGCCAAAATTATTCCAAGCTACCGGAAACATTTAGTTGCAGTTATTGGTCACACTAGATTCTGAAAGTAAAGGTTCACTTACTTTTGCATCTCATTTATGAACTTTTGGATCATTTCCTCAATAAATAAATAACCAAGTATAATTTTTTTGTCTGATATGTATAATATGGATCTCTGAAAATCAGATGATGTTTTATACCATATGCATGCAGAAATATAAAAAAATTCTGAACGGTTGCTGTTAGAGAATTAATCACCATAAATGCTTCGCACACTGGCTGGAGAGAAGTATGGTGTCACAGAATGGCATATGGAACTCCAATGTGAGGAGGAAACACATCAATAATGTGGAACTGATTGCAGTCCTCAATTTAGTCTTAGTCTTAACAGCTTTCATTCTAGTCCATTTGGGTAATGTTGTGATGGTCAGGTATATCAACTACTAGGGTGGCACAAGGTCAAACGGCACACTTTCCTTCATACAAAAATTACTGAAGTGGATTCATGCATGATTAGTCTCAATGAGAGTAACCCATTTGCCAGGCAGGCACAGTATTTTAGCAGATACATTATTAAGCCCATGGGAGGGAGTATCTACATCCAGCACTGGCGTCCCAGATGGCGTCCCAGATGGGGCGGCTGTGGCTCAGTCGGTAGAGCGGGTTGTCCACTAATCGTAGGGTTGGTGGTTCGAATCCCGGCCCGGGTGATCCCATGCCGAAGTGTCCCTGGGCAAGACACTGAACCCTAAGTTGCCCCCGATGGCAAGCTAGTAGCACCTTGCATGCAGCTCTGCTACCATTGGTGTGTGAGTGTGCTCTCATTTGTAAGTCGCTTTGGATAAAAGCGCCTGCTAAATGAATAAATGTAAATGTCTTGCAGCACACTCCTAGACCTCTTTGCCAATGCTGCAGTCTCATTCTTTAAATTTTTTTTTTTTTTTTTATCAGGACAGTATGCTAGATGAGGATGTAATCCAGAAATGCAGAAAGTTAATAAACACAAGAGCCCCTAGCATCCAGACGTTGCATGGTATCAAGTGAAAACTGTTCTGCAAATGGTATGCATGCCTTCATATGGATCCATTGCAGTGTCCAGTGCTGAAAGTGCCAAACATTTCTGCAGGAATTGCCAGACAAGGGTAGATCTCAATCTACACTGAATATGCATGTAACAGCTTTGCATCTAATCTATCTGATTCCATCAATATGTTTTGCAACAATAAGGTATTGAAGGTCTTGGGCAAGCTCTTTTCTATTTCCCATCATGAGATGTTTCTTGCGTGACACCAAGGTAACAAAAGGCTTTTTTATAGACCATTGATTTACTGAAAAACACAGCTGATCTTATTGATTGTGCTTGCTTTATTGATCATTGTGGAAACATAATTAAATCACCCAGAGTTCAGAGCAGATTTGTATATGTTTTTCACCTTCCAACCTTCTGATCAGTAACCCAGAGCCTTAACTACCAAGCCACCACTGCCCCCAACCACTGCAGAGAGTATAATGTGGCATCAACAGATTTAAGGTCCCTATAGGATATCTTTGTATTACTGGATTTATTTTGAGCAGGTAGAAAAAGTCACATGTTGAGTCAGATTGAAACAGTCAAACACAGACAACAGTGGGATGAGTTAGAGCAAACTGTATCCACATGAATATTTAAATCATACAAGCAGGACATGTGATGACGAAGCACAGAGTTAGCAGTTCACTGAATTTAGAAAAAAGTCAGATGAACCCTTAGGGGGTTGATATAGTATAATAATTGTGAGAGGACAATGAAAATCAGCCTTCAGTAAAACATTTTTGAATGTATTAGTGTTGTGAAAATAAAGTTGGGCGAGACGCAAATCATTTCAAAAGATAACTGCAAGTCCACCCCCCTTGCCATGTAGCCATGGTCTGGACAGGTGTCTTTATCCATTTTGTGGAAGTAGGTTCAGTTGCAAGTAATCACTGGATACTTGTCAGGTTTCAACGAGTAGTAACATAGAGGTTTTTGTCCGTGAATATTTTGTCGAGGTATGAGGCTTTGTCAGAAATGGAACGGCAGTTCAGAAGAGCACAATGACTATGTGAAGCATTGGGGTTGATCGGCGAGTTATACCACAAGTACATCGTGGTTAAGATATCAGTGATTAGCGCATACTGCAGTCAGTATATTGGGATTTGGACTTATGCTGGGCCCTGTTGTTAGACCAGATGTATGGGATAGATCCAAGAATTGAGCAGTGATTGTTCAGGAAAACTCTGGATGAGCGGCATGTGTATCGCAGATGACGAGTAATTCCAAGCCTCTGATAGTACTCATATGTCGCAGAATCAATACACGGACGGCACTTTAAAGCCCTAAGTTGGGACGGTGAGTATCCAATCTGCATTTCAGCTGTATCACCAAAAATTATGAAGAATGGGAGCAGAAATGGAGCAACTGCCCGAGGCATATTTACGTTGACTGATATGATGCAGACCATATGGTTATATCGATTCCATACTTCATGATATCCATATATTATCTTTATAATATTTTATATTCTTATTACTATTCTTAATGTTTTAATTTTCCTTCTGTATGTGTGTTCCATGTTTATGCACATTTGTCCTTGAGTGTGTTGATGCATTTACACAGATGGATGATGTCACTTTCTCTTCTTTGGGCTCTGAACTGAACCTCGTATGCTGGTCATGCTTGGTCAGTTTGTCTGTGACCATTGTGTTTATTTTATGTATATTTTATATACATCACCAGCTATACCAATATTTGCAGATTTGCAGAGCTTCTGCTTCACATGTCTTCACAATTGATTCAGTTCGATTTTATGGAATCTTGATATGATCTTGATTTAATTTTCTCATGATCTCCACATAACAAAATTAAGTTGAGATCACAAGAAAACAACTGTTTGCTACGTGGAGATCACAAGTCGTGATTACAAGAAAACAACTTATGTTGAGATTACGAATAAATGAAGTCATGATCATGAGAACGAAAAAAAAAATATTAATGCATGGCTGCTTAGGGCTTCTGTACAATTCTCAAAATATTTTGTTAAAAATATTCAATTCTGAACATTTTGAACAAAATTTGAAAAGACTTTATTTCTGAATTATAAAGAGTGCAAAAAAAAGTATGCATAAAAGTAATTAATCAAACAATGCTGTAAACATTTTTAATGCTCTGAACAATTTTGTTGGTGGAGTTTGTTTAAAAAGGACAGAATGACAGAACACTGCTCACAGAAGTAATTTGTGAAGATTACATTGTAAGTTGTACAATGGGCGGCTGTGGCTCAGTCGGGAGAGCGGGTTGTCCACTAATCCACTGATCGTAGATTGGTGGTTCGAATCCCGGCCGATCCCATGCCGAAGTGTCCTTGGGCAAGACACTGAACCCTAAGTTGCCCCCGATGGCAAGCTAGCACCTTGCATGCAGCTCTGCTACCATTGGTGTGTGAGTGTGTCTCATTTGTAAGTCGCTTTGGATAAAAGCGTCTGCGAAATGAATAAATGTAATGTAATGAAAAGTTGGAGTCATTTCCAATTCACGAATAAGAGAATTGTCAGGGTTAAAAATTGTACTATAACCAGCTATTAGACAGCTTCAGGGACGTTATGTCCTTACTTTTGAACCCATTATGATGTCCACATTTACAGTCATTGGTTTAATACACTGACATCATTTGTCAGATGGAGTTTATCTTGAGAGCAGAGGTCATGTCCATCACTGGCTTCAGGACTAGACATTTTTGACATAGCAAAAAATTTGCAATGTTTAACTAGTATCATCACTATATGTACATTTGTTCAATATATCCTTGAATAAGTCGTATTTACAGTATAAATTACATGTTGAACTTTATCTTTTACAAATAAAGGATCTTTAACAACACCTTTACAACAGAAATTTAATTATATAACCCCATATATATATATATATATATACTGTATATACACAGTGCCTTGCGAAAGTATTCGGCCCCCTTGAACTGTTCGACCTTTTGCCACAGTTCAGGCTTCAAACATAAAGATATATAACTGTAATTTTTTTGTGAAGAATCAACAACAGGTGGTACACAACCATGAAGTGGAATGAAATTTATTGGATATTTTAAACTTTTTCAACAAATAAAAAACTAAAAAATTGGGCGAGCGAAATTATTCAGCCCCTTTACTTTCAGTGCAGCAAACTCTCTCCGGGAAGTTCAGTGAGGATCTCTGAATGATCCAATGTTGACCTAAATGACTAATGTTGATAAATATAATCCACCTGTGTGTAATCAAGTCTCCGTATAAATGCACCTGCTCTGTGATAGTCTCAGAGGTCT
>JAFFST010046824.1:8374-22501 GCA_022414735.1 Noturus placidus
GAGTGTTCATGCCATGCCATAGTTGAGTGTTCATGCCATGCCATAGTTGAGTGTTCATGCCATGCCATAGTTGTGTTCATGCCATGCCATAGTTGAGTGTTCATGCCATGCCATAGTTGTGTGTTCATGCCATGCCATACGAGTAATTAAATATTCCTCCTGCGCTTACTTCCTGTCCTGAATCTCGTTCCATAACAAAAGTAAATTGTACCCCAGTGCTGTTGAATTCTTGAACATGATTGGTTTGAAGGTGTTTTACTCCACCATTCTATTATTTTCCTATAACAGGATGCCCAATCAAAGCGCTAAATATGGCATTCATATTTCATAAACTCAATGGTTGATTCTAGCGTTTGCTAGCTGCAACTGTAAAGTTCCAGAGTACAACATTAATTAACAATAAGTTAGATGGACTGATGGCTCATCTGAGATCTAGTCATGTTCTTCATGTCATCAGTGATGCTGGACGTGTCAGGTGAAGCAATGACACCTGCTGAGACTGGAGAATTGGAGAAGATGGAAGGTGCAGCGGTGGTGGATGAGCTGAAGAAAGTGGCCCAAGATGTGCTGACCATTTGACTGAGGATGGAAGAAACTGCAAACTGCACGACTGGACACTGATCATGAACGTTATTGACCGCTTCCTGTTCCTGCTTTACCTCCGCTTTGTGATTTTGACCTACATCACAGTAATAGCTATATGGGTCAATTACTAAATGCAACACTCTAAGAATAATAGAGTAGAATAACAGAATATGATAAGAAGGAAAGTGGGCAAAGGATGTCAAACATAAACACCAAATCCCTAGCCAATCATTTTTTAAACAATTATGAAAACAAATACAAGAAATGATAGATACCCACACCAACCACCCTACCCTGTCCTTAAAGCAGTCTCAATGCTGCTTCAGTGCGCGTGCGCACACACACACACACACACACACACACACACACACACACACAAATATAATTAAATACATATTAGCTACATTAATTGTATGGTACAAATATAGTGTTACCACCAAAATCACAAGACATTAAGAAAACACATTTCCTACTTCAGTGAAGCTTAGACACAATCCACATATTTATTTTTGTTTGCTTAATTGTGTAAGCAATTCTAATCAGAATGTCGATACTCTTATCCACATGGTCCAAAGATCCACAGATTAATTTTTTCCAATAAAATGTCTCAGCGTAGTAAGCTTTGTAAGTATTCTCTTGTTGGCTGTAAGAACGAACATAAGTCATATGTACTCCTGGCATCAGAGCCTCTGAAGCCACCATGGAGAGGTTTTATTTTTGAAGAAAATGTGCCCCATCATTTTAAATCATTTTACACCAGACTGCTTTGTGAACGAGGGTCAGTACAAAGAAGGATTTGCTAAAAACTTGATTCTCAAGCATGGATCAGTACCCACTGATCGTGATCCAGCTTCACACCCAGAAGATGTAAGTATAGCACTTTATATTTTGTGAATGGTTGCAAATCGCCTTTCCAAATGTACTTTCCAAATGAGCACATACCACAGCTAATGCAGCTAACGCTACCATGGTTTCTGAATGTATTCACGGAGACCAGAGCTATTACATCATTTTTATTTTTAACACGTAAACACTTACTGTCTGTATAATTCATAACCGCACTATTATTATGCACAATACAGTAAGGTGATTATCTTTTTTGAAAACTGTGTACGTTTTGGGCAAATCATTTTAGTATCCGAAGCACGAACTGTAAAGGCAGATCTGCTGTAGTATCCAAAGCACGAGCTGTAGGCGCAGCCCTCTTCTGGAAAAAAGGGGCGGGGAACAGCAGACGAAAACAGCGTATTTTTGCTTCCACCCAAAAAGGGGGCATTTTCAGCATGGTAAAATAAATGATCCATGGAGTATTTTGAGCTGAAACTTCATTGACACGTGCTGGGGACGACTGAGACTTATAACACATCTTGTAAAAAGGGTTAAAATAGATCTCTTTAAAGTAAAAGCTTTCATGTAAAACACTTTATGGCTTGAATTACTAAAACTAGAACCAATGACAAAGCTTGACGAAAATCAACAGGTAAATATAACTACAAGGGGCAATCTGTGGGGTCCAAGGATCCTTTGCAAATATCACTCATAGGCCAGTTCATCCCACATTTTTTAACTTATCCCAGCCACATATGAATGACCACACACCAAGCTTTGCGCTCACCAAAACAATAATAGGGCTCATTAAACTGAACAATTCTATTGGTCTTGTATGATCTCTGGATCTTGTCATTATCTCACTGCTCATAGGTCTGGTTTCTTCCAACCTCCCAAAACATGCCAGTAAATAGATTGGCTAATCTAGATTACCCCTAAGTGTTAATGAGTGTGTGAATGTGTGTTGGATGCCTTGGGATGGACTAGTGTCCCGTCCAGGATGTATTCCCACCTTAAAACCGGTGTTTCTAGGATAGGTTCTGGATCTGCCAAGACTCTTTTCCCCACCTAACACGGCTGTAGCTAGAAAAAAAAATCATTCAACCATCAGAGTGTCAAAAGGCGTACACATACTCTATATACCATCCACAAAACATGGTGTGTACTATTGGGTCTCTGTTTTCATTATGTTTAATATAATCCCTCTCAGCTCTGACACTCCTTTGGCCCATCCAGCTCATTAATGGTATGCAAAGATAGGCAGAGAGAATGGAGCTGTGGTGGTGGTGGTGGTGGTGGTGATGATGCATCCAGTTCTGCCCCCTGCTCACCATCTTTATCATCTCTAGCTCCACAGTCATCACAAAACTCCATCGAGCTGCCGTCGTCTTCATTGCTTAAGAGCTCCACAAGCTCTCTGGGTCTGTGGCTCTCAGTTCTTCTGCTGCACAAACACACTTCAATGCCAGAGTCGCCTGTAAAGTGGCGCCTTCTTCCCACGAGCTCATCATTCTTCTCTTCGGGTACTTCCACATACCGTTCCTGGTCCTTGTGATCCATGTCCTGCTTTAACATGGTCTCCCTGTCTTTCCCATTATCTCTGAGCTGGTTCTCCCTGGAGTTCTCAAGCTCCACTATGTCAGGACTGGAGCACAGTGCTGCTGATACTGTGGGAACGGGAGTGGCCTGTCTAGATGGACATTGGGCCTCCTCCTGGTCATTGTTGGTACAAGCTGGTGTTCCAGCATTTAGGTTACAGTAAGGAGGTGGTGGGGTGAGAGGATGACTTGCTACATCCTCATAGTCAGGGAGGAGATAGCTTGGTAGAAACACTGAAAAACAAAAAATGGAGAGAATGTAGGAAAATGAATATAAAATTCAAGCCTTTTTTTTTCAAACTGACAAACATCAAGAATGTAATACTGAGCATGTCATTTTTATGTGGTCCGACAGTTCACAACTTATTGTTAAAAGAGATCTTCGAGTCTTAATCCCTTCCTGCAGACAGGGTTGAGACACCACTGTCATTGTCTTTGACCATTAAAGTTGTTAGTGATGCACCATAGCAAATCAGGGGGACTTATAAAATTAAAAATTGTAATAGGCTCTGCCATATTAAAAAAATACAATGAAGCGAAGAGTTTCATGATGGACAGAAGAATCTAGATAATACAAGTCTGTTTGCAAGTTTCAAAGTCATGGTGACTGGTTTAAGGTGTGTATAGTATGTAAACTAGCTAACAGCATCAATATTGACAGAATCTCAAATTGCCCTGTGTATTTTTCTTCTGGCTATGTAAAATGTTCCCTGATGCTTTGAGAGTGGAAACAGGTGGGAGTATACAGAGTCACGGGATATTCAGAGTGGGCTGCACATCCCTCAGCTGAACATCGATTCAAAAACAAACAGACACACTCCGTATGTTTACATGGACAACAGTAATCCAATATTAACCCGATTAAGACGATACTCCGATTAAGACACTAGCATATAAACAGCAATTTTTAATTACCTTAATCTGATTAAGGTCATACTTGAAGTAAACACGAATCGAATTAAGACATGTGGAGTACTCCTGTTTTAGTCGCATTATCGACGTGTATTAGAGACATGTAAACACCTTAATCACACTATTAACGTCATGTGAGAGCTTTCACTGCATTTTCCGACAGGATACGATCACACACGGCAGCGCTCAACCATTTTACGGCAAACAAGAGAGCATGGCTGAGTCCCAAACCACATACTTACCTACTATAAATAGATGTATCTCGGCTACTATATAGACGGAAAGTAAGCGGTTTGGGACGCAACCCACGTTTAAGTAGTCGTCTATTTACACGTATTGCATGGCAAATAATTAACTGCACTTAAAGCGTTCAGAAATTATTTAAAATAAAAACACCAAAAACTGTATATGGTACCATAACGAAGACGGACTGTATGTCGATACGTGAAATTCTGGAGGGACGTCGGACAGCGTGGCGCGGTGACGTAATGACGTGCTGTTAATCAATCTATGTTCTATAACATGTAAAACAGGAACATGAAAGAAGTATTCTAAAAACAAGTCATGTAAACAACTTAATCAGAATATCGTCTTATTCAGAATAAGGTCAATAATTAGATTACTCCTGTCCATGTAAACGTAGTCACTGACAGAAAGGGTTTGGTTGTGACTCTTACTGAAGTAGAATGGAGATGAGGTGTAGTTGCAAGCCTCTCTGTAGGCAATCAGATTGATCTCTTGCTGTCGCTGCTGCTGCTGCAGTCTGTGCTTACCGTGGCGGTGATGACACACACAGCAACAGGTCAAGATGAAGGTAATTGCGCACATCAACCAGAACCCTATTTGATAAATAAATAACCACAATGATATCGACACTGAGATATATACCACTGAGATATATATCTCACAAAAGTGAGTACACCCCTAACATTTTTGTAAATATTTGATTACACCTTTTCATGTGACAACACTGAAGAAATTAAACTTTGCTACAATGTAGTGAGTGTACAGCTTGTGTAACAGTGTAAATTTACTGTCCCCTCAAAATAACTCAACACACAGACATTAATGTCTAAACCATCTGGCTAATTAATGTTTGGCAACAAAAGTGAGTACGGGATGGGAGGGGAGGGATGGGTAGTCAAACTTTGGTCATAAAATTGTATGGAAAATGTAGGTTTTTCAGGTTTTTTCTTTTCTTTACCTTAAACAAGTACTCTAAATTTTACTTGATCCTCTCATTGTGTTGCCACGAGGGTCATTTTGTGAAGCAGATGCAACATGAATAAGTAAATGAAATCATTTTCAGTGGCTCGTTTATTTATATCATTAATGACAGACAGTATTGGAAGTGTACAGAGGTACTCACACCATAACTCGTAAAAGTAGTTGCAGCACTGCAGCTCTTCACAGCAGTGCCCAGACTCACAAAAGTAGCTCTGGTTATTCTCGCCAACACATCGTTGTGCCTGCTAAAGGGAAGCAGGAAACACAAATTTGTTGACCAGACTGTATATATAATATGTAGATGACAAATAAAATTAAAAACTAGTGGCTCTGTTATGCAGTTGGGGGCGGGGGGATTGGGGGTTGATGTCATGACACATTTTAGAGGAAATATTCACTGCACAATAACATATAATACGTTTTTATGATTGAAACATCATCATATGATAACCATGCCCAAAGATCGGATGATAGTTCAACCCAATTGAATACCTATGAGAGATTTTGAAGCGACATGCTAGATAGCTCGTTCCACCACCATCATCTAAACACTGAAGGGAATCTCTTTCGGAAGAATGGTGTTCATTGCTTCAGTACTGTTCCAGAGACTTGTATTATCTATATCACGGGGGAAACGAAGTTGTTTGGTGCCTTGTAGTGTTAGAGATCAGCAATTTGAAATACTCAAATCAGCCCTTCTGGCACCAACAAGCATGCCACGATCACATTTTCCACCATTCTGATATTTGAGGTGAATATTATCTCAAGTTCTTGACCTGTATCTACATGATTTCATGCATTGAACTTTTTCTACATGATTGGCATGAACGAGTAAGTGTACAGGTGTTTCTTTTAAAGGAGTCGGTAAGGGCATATGTTTACATTGAACTAACAGACTTCATAACATTGCAGTTCCATGACCTCAATTTAGTATCTTCTACATTAAAGGAAATTGTGTACAATAGAACCATAAAACTTATCTCTAGAAAACCAGCATTCACTCAAAAAAAAAACCAAAACCCAAAACACAACTTTAAAAAAATAAAAATAAATAAAAAGATGCAGATGAGGCATTCAGATTCATGATGTAGGGAATAATTAAAGTATAATGAGTTAGTATGTATGTTTTGTCCTGCCAGAGAGATACTAGTCCATGGATTGTACTGAGAATGCATCTTTTTATCCAAGTCTCAAAGATGGACAAAGAAAAAACCTAACCCCATTGCGTGGTAAAAGAATAATGATAAGCATGCACATCCTAGTCTCAGTCCTAAAATGTCCCACATGTCCTTCATTTAACCAATTAAAGACACAAAGTTCTATACCCAGTGTTTACTGCGATGTTCACCCCCACACGCTCCAATGCACATGTATAGCTTTCAATCTTTACTTAAGGGCTTTTTAGTATGTTTGTTTGACCATAAAGCGACGCCCACACTCTGGTTATACAATACAGAAATACACTCTGGTTATACAATACAGAAATACACTCTGGTTAAACAATACAGACCCAAACATGAACATGCTTGAAAAAAAAAAAAAGTTTTCTGACTCAATGAGTTCAGGCTCGTCCTTAAACACCACCTGATCCTGGGGCCTGTGTTAAGAACATTCCCTTTGTTCCACTCAACAACTTCCCCCCTGGCGGAAAAAAAAAACATCAGTCACATTCACATGAACTAACACCATGAGGCCATGAAAAGTTAGAGCTGAGATTGAGATCATGATCATTTTCCATCTATGGGAACAAGATTTTTCTTGACATTTAAGGTTTTTTTTAAGGAAAATGAAATAATAATAATAATAATAATAATAATAATAATAAGCTCACTTTGCATTGAACAGCCAGGAAACCAGAGTTTCAGGTGACTGAGATAAAATATGATATGGTATTATATTATAATCCTGCCCTGATTTTATTATGTATATATTTTATTACACTAATTTAAGTAGACAAGTTCAGAAAGACACATAATGTCATTATTCTAAGTTGACATTAATTCTGGTGATTTAATAAGAAAATGAAAGGAAAAAAGTGCTGAAAGCTCCAAAGGGAACAAATTCCATGCAATGGCCTAGAGTAAGGGTCCTCATCTGGCAGACTGGGTTCCAGATGTGGACCCAGCAAAGTTTCAAAGTCGAGCCGAGCCGTACCACGCAGTGGAAAAGTGACGAGAGACAGTTAGAGAGATAGATAGAATATGTGTAGCAGCTATTGAGTAGAACGGTATAAATGGTAAATACACTATAATAGAAACGTTAATATGTATAAAAAATAAAATATATCCAAGTGTAGTCACAAATATATGCAAGAGATATGTACATAGTGTATATATAAAAGTACCCAGATTATCCCTGGATAATAGACAATGTATATACAGATAATATACAGAGAACCTAGGCTATATATTGTGAATCTAGAATTATATAGAAATCATATAGAATATACCGTGCAGAACAGTACTACAGGGTGATTACACACAGTAAAGCATGAAAATGAAACAGATATGCAATTTAGTCTATGATGTCATCCAGGGACTTTAGAGACATTTTTGTTGGAGTTGCATGCATTAGCTACTTTCCTCTGAAAATATTTGGCAGGAGTGTCGTTTCAGACACACTGTGCCAGCACTCAAGCAGACCGCCAGCGTTTAGCAAAGGCTCGCGCGCAAAGCGGATGTACACAACAACCTCGCGTGCACGTTACAGAACTGTAAAGCTTAACCGTCGAAGCTCGAGCTTTGGTTTTTTTTTTTTTTTTTTTTTTTTTATGGCGATACATTAGCACGTCTTCTCTAAATAGTAAAGCTCCTTAAGGCCTATATTACAAAAACAACAACAACAACACAATCTAACTAACGTTTATGACCGCAGTTTTAACTATAAGTACTAAGAAAAACCACACGTTCATTCGGACAAATCCCGCCTCCTTCTCCTGGATTGGCCAGGCGTTTATACTGTCAACCAATCAATCGACAGGAGTGTTGGAGAATAACCTACACGCCAATCATAGCTCGAGCGGCGGGGTTCTGCTAGCCAATCCTAAAGAAAGGGGCGGAGCTGGTTGAATACGGGTAGGAGGACAAAAAAAAATACACTTGGGTGCGTTTGTTTACGCCTCTCGGTTGCACGGGTTCCGCGTGCTAATCAGCACTCAAGTTAACTTTAGGTTAAAGTTATTTCAAAGCAAACCATTTTATTTTCTCACCTCGATGAATGTCGGCTCGGTGGGACTGACAGGTCCAGCTGTGTATAAAAACAAACCCATTCCTGCACACACGAGCTACAAAAATCCAGCTGTCAACATCAGGCTGCGTTTCCTAAACATCGAGGTCAGAGTTATGTTTTGTTCACTGCGCGTGCCGGGGAGGTGAAAAGCGAGCACATGCGCCGCCTTCGTTCTTCCCAGTTCACAGCTGCTCTGTATCTCTCAGGACGAACAGCTTGCTTCTCATAGCGGAACTTCCAGCTGTTGCACAACATCTGCACATCCAGCGCCACGTGCGCAACCTGATAGGACAAGGATGTTGATTTCCCCCGCCCACTAAACGCGCACTGATCTAGGATTGGACGAGGACCTTGTCAAATCTGACCTAACATGTCCTTAAAAACTTTTACATAAAAAAAAAAAAAAAAAAAAATTCACTTCATGCAGCGTTTAGGAAAACTCCACCCTGCCCTGAAGTACATTAAATACAGCATGTTTATGCTAAAAAAAATATTTGTGATGTGCTTAGCGATTGTGGTATTAATTTGTTGTATTAAGCTCGAGCTGTATTTTAATATTTCCTATGAGAAACTAGCAGTTGTGTGTCGCTCTGACGTCACACGGTGACATTACATGATTACAGTGGTGCTTAAAATATTTTTTCACTGACTTCTAGTCACATTCAATGTCATATCAATAAGAAATCCAACACAGAAGTTGGTGCAATTTGTATTTGACTCAAAAGTCCCAGAATGCAGTTATAGCAGAGACTCGGCCATCAATCCACCAATCATTGAGAGTAAATATGGATTTTTATATTTGATCTGAAAACACCTTAATTTAGCAGATGGTATATATTTTGTTGGCAGAAAATCAAAACATCCAAATGTATTTTAGAATAGTTTAATAATATTCGCAGTAAGGAAATATCCCATACAAAGTGTTATTGTTCAAGTCATCTGGCAACGCTGCCATGATTTTATAAGGCAACCAAAACTGGACCTCATTCATACAGTCTGGCCCTCACATGATCGTTTCTTCATCCTTATGTCTATTACAATCAATCTCATAATAAATGTCAAAATCAAGCAGCACAATAAATACATACAGTATCTGGGTCAATAGTTAAAAAGAGTGCTGATCAAGGATAAGTCCTCGCCCTCATCTCGCGCATACACATTATATATATATATATATATGTGTGTGTGTGTGTGTAGTTTATAGAGTTTATAGATTTAAAAAAAGCTAAAAATATATTCTTACATAAAATGTGGATAATTGATTATTGTGTAGTCTTAAAACGATTAATTACAGCCGCAGTTGTCGATCCCAGTTATGAGGAACTCATGTACTGCGCTTTTACATTTAAAACACAAAAAGATTCACATACTTTGCGATTGAGAAGTACATGCTAGTACATGCTTTCATTTCTATCTTATTTTGATGAGTCCTGTTACCAGTCTCTCTCATGAGGTTCTCTGTATGGGATGCCCAGGTGATCAAAGACCGCCCTCTCAGTAGGTGTGCTCAGCGGCAAACCTGGTACCACCTTTATGCTACGCTCGCGCACCACGCCGGCGTTCAGAGAGTGTTCTGACAGACTCATGGCTTTTGTCTTGGCGAGTGCACGCATGGAGCGGTTGAAATGGGCTGAGCCGGTGAAGTAGAGTACTGCGCATGCGAATTCATCGTGTGGCACCACAATGACATCGAGCCTCCGATGGCGCGGACCTGGGCCTGGCAGGACACATACGCCCATGTACTTCTTCTGCTCGCCGTTCTCCTCGTGGCTCACCAAATCATCAGTCAAGAAGCCTGTTGAATTCAAATAAGCAGCTAAGAGCCATATTTCCTGATTTTGCTGAAGATTTTTAGTCATTTTGACTGTCTAGTACTTGTTTCACATCAATTCACAACTTAGGCCTGACTTCCTGTTTACATAAAACGATTTCAGTGTATCAAGCACTTACATTTCCAATCATTTAGCAAAATTGATCATGCCTTGTTTTGAATGAGTGGTGAAATGTTTAGTTTTATTATGTAGTTCCAGTTGTCTTGACTGATTCCTACTACACATTAATGATATAGTCAGCAATGTTGTGTAAATTACTGGGAATGAAATTGAAAATCCAATACACTGGCAGACACAGGCCTGAATATTAATCCAAGAAGCGGAGTAATCAACAAGATTGTCCTGATCGGTTGGATGTTATTGGTCCACATGATGTTTTTTGTCTTACCCGAGACACGACAGAGACCAGTTTCTTCTCAGAACAGATTATAATTTGGATCTGCAGGAATGTAAGGAGAACGTCACATAATCAAAAAAAAAAAAAAAAGTTTTGGAATTTTAAGATCCCCATGAAATGGTTTGCGAGCCATGATTTGATTCTATACGTTGACATATTTACTTTTAAAACAGGGAGTCAATGTGACCGTGTTCGAGGGGTGGGTCACAGACATTATAGAAGGAACACAAGATTAATATGGGGTGACTCATCAAAACGTTTCAATAGTTTTCCCGGAAATATTAAATGATAAAAATCTAAACAAGAACAGCTCTAAAATATATTTTTTTGGTATTGATTTCTTAGATATACCAAATATACATGTATCGTATTGGTTTCCACAACACGAAGGGACAAAAAGCCCTGAAAAAAACAATTTTGATTTCTGGGGCAGTTTAAAATCGCTGACTAAACCTTTAATGTTGTCAACGCGGTCAGTTTCTTTAACCAGTGGTAAAACCTGGAGCATGTAGACCAAGCAAATGATTTACGACTGTCCACGTATCTCCAATTGAATGTACTAATGTAGCGTAAGCGTACCGCTCTGATGGAGTTTCTGGAGCACTTTGCTAAAGACGCCCTTGTGCGATTGGCCGTCTGGATGAGTGATGAGCACGTCCACGTCTCCACATGTGGGCTTCCCGCGGCGGTACGAGCCGCACGCCACCACCAGCAGCTCTGGGTTCACGCTGTGTGCCGCCTCTCTCACCTGTCAATCACAAATGTTGCTTACCCAACGTGTGGCCATATGCGAACCCCTCCTGAGTAATGTTCAACAGCACTGACAGTGGGTTAACAATTAATGCTTATAGTACTCCAGCTGCCTTGGTGGAGACTTCGAAAGAAGGAAAATATTTTCAACATCATGTCAGAGAGAACATCCAAGAAAACACGCATTACTTCCCAGTGATGATGGCTACAAGACATATACGTGAAGGTTCACACATATAATGTGTGTCCTATAACAACTAAGGGAAATATATGTGAAAGTCAATAATTTAAGCCTGATTTAAGCTCCGTCACTGGAGATGGATATTACATGGTCTATTCTCTCTATTCTGAATTTGCTCCCTGCCTCCCAGCATTTAGGCTTTGAACTTGTTTGAGGAGAGGTTACATGCACTACATATCATTCTGTCAGAGCAAGAAGACACATGCTATCCTCATCTTCTTCATCTGTACTTTCTATCTGGCTGAGGAGGGAAAACCAAGCAATACTATAAGAAAAACAACTGGCTTTGGGCCTCAGCTCAGCCAGAGAGCAAAGGGAGTTTCTGACTTATGATACGCCAACTTTCAGAAGCTCCTCAGGGAGAACAGACACGCTCGCCGCCTCTGGTTTCGCCATCAACCCGCCAAAAAAGATTGACAGTCCTCTCTTAGCCAGAACAAACTTTTTTTTTGTCTTATTATATACACATTACACCGAGAGATGTGCCAGTGTTTAGAATAGCTCAGCATGTATTGGTAATATAGAGCTGAATACTCCCTAATGGCATGTTGGCTTGATAGGATGATGATGATGGTCATTTCCTTTACATTCTGCTCTCTATCATAAATTTCGCATCATGGCATGGTTATACTTATGACATGTTGTGAACTGAGATGGGATGAAGTCTGTTACGGACCGTTTTCTCAATGGCGGCTGCCTCGCTTCTGGGCATACGTTCGAGGAAGTCGTCATAGTGCTTCAGGCCAATTCTCAGCGTGTGAGTCAAAGTGGCCTTGGTGCGAACATCCTCCAGTGTACGAAACCCCTTAAATTATAAGAGCACAGATTTTGTCAGATAAACTTTAAAACATGTGACCTGGGTTACATTCATGGGTTGATGGTGACATTTTAAAGCAATAATAACAGACTGAGGGACAGGTTTTGTTTCATTTCAGTTATTTCATTCATGAGGCCAGTAGTCTTCCAGTCATCAGTTTTAGATCACATTTAGCTCTGTAAGGCAAATAACAGGTTTATATGAATAAACAATTGATTAAAAAAAACAATTGTTGATATGGTTGATAGCTTTCTGTGAAGAAACATTTATTTAGTAATAGAGATCGACCGATAGTGGAGTTTACCGATACCGATAATGAGGTTGGGCGATACCTGCTGATAACCAATTAAACAACCGGTAGTTTTTTAAAGAAAACACAACACTCAAAGTAAAATATTGACTATAAAATAAAACTTTATTACAATATACAATAATAAACAGTACTGATTGTACCATGAACATGTACTGTACTTTTTCAAATTTAAATATATATGAAACATACAAAAATAATAAAAAAAAAAACACTTCGAATAACACAAAAAAATTTGACACTGATGGTTATTATTTCGACTCTAGAGACCGCTCTCATACTGTATAATGAAGTGGACCCTTCTCAGCTGCTCCTATAATGGATTTGACCGGGAAAAACTATCGCTATGGAATTTTGCTGATAACCAATAGCTCCGGCAATCGGTTATCTGTGCTGATTAATAGGCAAAAACGATCAATCGGTCGACCTCTATTTAGAATTCATGAAAGGAGTCTCCAGGATCAGAGTCAGAATTGAAGCAGTGGGTTTTCAGACACCCAAATTCTTCAAGATGGAGGACTCCATGGTTTATCTGTACCGTGACAAGCTGCACAGGAACCTAACTTGTTTTGCTGATGTTCCTCTGTTCTTAAAGGTAACTATAAATGGACGAAAAGGTATGAAGGGTGGCTCTTTATAAACAAATTGTAATAGGAAAATAACACCACCTTGTTGTTGATAATTTTCCTAACAGCACAAATATAGTGCTATAAAATGTTTATTATTATATCACCTTCCTCTATTTGTAATAAGCACTTATGATCACTAAAGACAGAAAAACCTGAGGTCTTTCATTCAGCCCTCCTTACTTGTTGGTACCAAAGCTGGGCAGTCTTCGCGCCAACACCCCAGATGTTGGTGAACAGCTCCAGGACGGGCACAGCCTCTCCGAACTGGTCGAGCTTTCTCAGGTGCCCACTCTCCATGATCTCCACAATCTTATTGGCCATGCTCTTGCCGATGCCTGGGATCTTGTAGGCTTCCTGGTAACAATCAGGTCAGGAGTGTATAGTACTTGCTTTTCTCACTATATCAATGACTTGCATGTTTTGAACAAGCTCAGTGCTTCCTAATGCAACTGGGGATGCTGCAAACAAGTATTGGGTATTGAATTTATATTAGCCTGAAACTCGGGATCAGTATCAGGTTGTTTTTAACACATCTTCTGATTCAATCCACAGATGTGTATATATATATATATATATATATATATATATATATATATACACACACACATATACATACATACATACATACATGCATACATATATATATACACAGTGCCTTGCGAATGTATTCTGCCCCCTTGAACTGTTCGACCTTTTGCCACGTTTCAGGCCTCAAACATAAAGATATAAAACTGTAATTTTTTGTGAAGAATCAACAACAGGTGGGACACAAT
>JAFFST010046824.1:27608-42190 GCA_022414735.1 Noturus placidus
TTTGGGACAGAGTGCAAACATATGACTCAGGTTACACGGAGAGAGTTTACATTTCTCACACATGTCAGGAACATTGGGATATATTTTAGATAGTTTATCATTCATATCGTTACCGCACAAAAATACCATGTAATAACGCGATATAGTTTTAAGTCTGTATTGACCATTCCCACTGTCCGCTCTTCGTGACATAACATAAAGTCCCATCTTTACAAGTGACGTCCCATCCAAAGCATACTGTATTCCCGCCTCACACCCAGTATTCCTCGGATTGGCTCCAAACCAGGGTAAAGTGGTTACCCAATGTGAATGAATGGAAGATTTTAACCAGAGCTGCACAAATTTGAGATATGAAGTACATTATGGGCGGCTGTGGCTCAGTCGGTAGAGCGGGTTGTCCACTAATCGTAGGGTTGGTGGTTCGAATCCCGGCCCGGGTGATCCCATGCCGAAGTGTCCTTGGGCAAGACACTGAACCCTAAGTTGCCCCCGATGGCAAGCTAGCACCTTGCATGCAGCTCTGCTCCCATTGGTGTATGAGTGTGCTCTCATTTGTAAGTCGCTTTGGATAAAAGCGTCTGCTAAATGAATAAACGTAAATGTAAATGTACATTACATTACCTGTAACAGCTTGACCCGGATCTTTCTTGACCGGGGGAGCATCTTTACCCTCATGTGGCTGGTGTCTTTTCACTTTGGGGAAGGCTTTCATAATACCATGAGTCTCCATTTCGAGTAGGTGACAGGTGAGAGTCCCTAATATCAGACCAGAATATAAAAAATATATATATCTTTAGAGCACTGTTAATACAGAAAGATAAAGAACCACCACCTCTACTACTACACTAACCCTAAACCTATTATAATTCGCATTTGACTCTGATTTCTGTTTCATACTTCCTTACTAAACAGTATGTGTAAAATCAGAACTGCAGCTTTATTATGGACTGCAGCTCAGTGTAGTAGTGCACACTTTAGGACTAGCTAGTCCTCTAGACTATACTATTATTAGCATACTTGCTAATGTTGGATGAGCAACACACAACGAATCACACACACACACACACACACACACACACACACACACACACACACACACACAAAAGGTGACTGCGTTTAAAATAACCAGCTCCTCACGTTTTTTAACGTGTTATTTCCCCCCCCCCCACACACACATCCGCCATACAGCGTTCCTGTAAACCCCAACAACACATCCTATAGAAGAGAAGAGAAACCAGACGTTTAAAAATGATCACTTCCGGGTCGTCGCGGATGTGTAAATAAATCAATAAATAAATACATAAAATTTTTATTATGTAGATATTTTATTATATATTATTAAGCAGTGTGTTAAAAATGTAATTAATATTTACCCCTTAAACTACCTTTTTTTTTTTTTTTTTTTTTTTTTTTTTTTTGTTTTCCCCTTCCTCGTTTCTATAGAAACCTTTCGCGTGGTCGTAGTGCAGGAAGTTTAGCAACATGGCTGTTCAGAGCTGGTCAGATCTCCTGAAGGCTGCTAAGAAAACGGCGTTGATATCAGATGGTATTTTATTTTGCTATTCTTGATATTTTGCTGTAAATTATTGGTTAATATTAGTGTTAGCAGACAGAGACCCTGACGTAACGACTTATCTTAAAGGTTGCTTGGTGTTACTGTAGGCGCGTGCTAACTTATTATTATTATTATTATTATTATTATTATTATTATTATTATTATTATTATTATTATTATCATCCATCCATCCATCTTAAACCGCTTACTCCTTTTCAGGGTCATGGGGGAACCTGGAGCCTATCCCAGGGAGCATCGGGCACAATTATTATTAATTATTATTATTATTATTATTATTATTATTATTATTATTATTATTATTGCTATATTGACTCAGCGTGTTAAATCTTAATATTACACTGTGTCTAAAGTGTCCGTAATGTATGAATGGGTGTGTATGTGATTGTGCCCTGTGATGGACTGGCACCCTGTCCAGGGTGTACCCCGCCTTGTGCCCGATGCCTCCTGGGATAGGCTCTAGGTTCCCCCGTGACCCTGAAAAGGAGTGAGCGGTTGCAGATGGATAGATGGATTAAGCTGTGTTTTAGAAACGCTACACTTAAGGATTAACAAGCCAATAAATCAATAAATAAATAAATGAAAAAAGGGACAAAAGTATTTGATCCCCTGCTGATTTTGTTCGTTTGCCCACTAACAAAGAAATGATCAGTCTATAATTTTAATGGTAGGTTTATTAGAACAGTGAGAGACAGAATAACAAAATGTACAATTTCTTTGTTGGTGGGCAAATGTACAAAATCAGCACGGGATCAAATACTTTTTTCCCTCACTGTATCTCACGATGAATGACTTAGTACGTAATATAGTGATATCGTAAAATCTTGCGATATTTGTTCTGAGGAACCTGGTTTACTTAACTATTCCCGGGTGAACAAAACATGGTTTTTCAATAAAAAAAAATAAATCAAAAAGCAGATGGCCGATTCATGAGGAATTCGTAAAATTATTTTTTAAAGAGATGTAGACATTAAATTTGTTACTCAGTAACATCCATCCATCTTCTATGCCGCTTATCCTAACTGGGTCACCAGGGTACACCCTGGACAGGGTGCCAATCCATCACAGGGCACAATCACATACACATTCACACACCCATTCATACACTACGGAAACTTTGGACATGTCAATCAGCCTACCATGCATGTTTTTGGACTGGGAGGGAAAAGTAATACCTGAAGGAAACCGCCGCAGGAGGAGAAAATGTAAACTCTGCACACACTGGGCCGAACTGGCCATCACACCCATATGTGGTTCTGTCCCAATCTGTTGCCACAAAGCTGGAGGCACACAATTGTCTAGAATGTCTTTGTGTGCTGTATAATTACAAGTTACAACACACATGGGCGGTTGTGGCGCAGGTGGTAAAGCAGGTTGTCCACTAATCGTAGGGTTGGTGGTTCGATTCCCGGCCCATGTGACTCCACATACCGAAGTGTATTGGGCAAGACACTGAACCCCAGGTTGCTCCCAATGGCAGCTCTGCTAACATTGGTGTGCGCGTGTGTGTGTGTGAATGAGACACAGCTATATAAGTGCGCCATTTACCATTTACAAGTTCCCTGTTCCAGCATGAATGTGCACAAAGTGCTTTGGTGACCTCAACCCCACTGAACACCTTTGGGATAAACTGGAACACCAGCTGCACAACAGGCCTCCTCGCCCACAAATGTAGCTAAATGGACACAAGTCCTCACGCTTCGAAATCTAGTGGAAATCCTTCCCAGAAGAGTAGAGCTTATTATAATCACTAAGGGGGACTAAATCGGGGATAGGCAAGCACGTATGGGTGTGATGGTCAGGTGACCACAAACCTTTGGCCATAAATATTATACGTACACAGACATAGTCTAGTGACGTCTAAAGTCTTGTTCAGTGGTAAAAGATGTATTGATATATTTATAAATCTGTCTTTACAGGAAAAAGGAAAGTGCACTACTTGTTTACAGATGGTACAGAGATGGCTGAAGAATATGACATGAAGACAGATGAACTTCTCTGTAAGTAAAGTTCAAACCTTTGTTTTGGTTTAAAAACATAATTCCCTAATAGACTGTCTCCTTTTTCCAGCACGTAGGTTGCGCTCTAAAAGCAGACTTGGAGGACAAGGTTCATGGCAGGTGGAAGTGGGAGAAACAGGCCTGAGCCTCACAGAGACTGAAGAAATTAAAGAGAACAGCTCTAATGTATGTTGTCGTCAAGTTATTTAACGTTGTTCTTGTATCAGCAATACCTACCTAATACATGACTTTAATGTTGCTTTGCTTCTGTAGCCAGTGTTTATGCGTAAGGACACTAAGACCAGTTTCCAGTGGAGGGTCCGTAATATCCCGTACCCCATAGACACCTATAAAATCACAGTGGAACCTCTGGATCGCTGCTGTATCATCCGGACCACGAACAAAAAGTAACTCCATAGTTCATTTGTTTATTTATTTTCAGTAAGCACATTATACTGGTCAGGGTCACGGTGGATCCAGAGCCTATCCCTGGATCACTGGGTGTGAGATGGGAATTCACCCAAGAGTTGACCCCATTTCATCTCAGGGCACCATGAACACACACACACTGATACACTCATTCACACATAGCCGCAGTGAGACAGTAACCCAAGCTCAAGATTGAACCAGAACTCTTGGAGCTGTGAGGTAGCAACCGTACCTACTGTGCTACTCAGCTAAATCCTGGAATTATATGATGCAACAGTTTTAATAACATTTCTCCAAAGGAGTTAAGGCAAACATGTTTAAATACATATTCATGTATTCATTTGTGGTATCAGAGAGCAATTAGAAAAGCTAGTCCAAGACATACATTATTTATCCAGATGCCGTTTTGCTTATCTGCTCTGTACTCCTCCATATTCTCTGGTTTCCTCCTACCTTCCGAAAACATTTAAACAGGTCGATTGTCACTGTGTGAATAATTGTGTGTGTGTGTGTGTGTGTGTGTGTGTGTGTGTGTGTGTGTGTGTGTGTGCATGGTGCTTTTCAATGGACTGGCAACTCATATTCCTGCTTCACATCCAGGTTTCATGGGATGGCTCGGCATTCACCTTAGCCTGATCAGGAAACTTCAGTGCTTTGTACGCATGTGCAGAGCATGTAATGACAATAATAATCCCATAGGCGGTGCTACTGCGAAAGCTTGTGGATTCGTCGTTTAAATAAAATCCTTCTATTTGTCCCTTCCTTTCCCAGGTACTATAAGAAGTTCAATATTTCAGATCTTGACCGTTGCCAGCTGCCGTTAGAGAGCTTGGCCTTGAGCTTCAGCCACGCCAACAACACTTTAATCATCAGTGTAAGTTATAATCCCGTTATAATCCCTTTATAATCCCTCACCTGCCATTTCATTTAATCACCCTCTGCTTTGTGTATGCTTTAATTTTAAAAAGTGGAATCACAGTGATTAAAAAGATCCCACTCATTTCTCCCCACTTATCTTAAAATACTGCATATGTAGTCCATATTGCTGCTTAAATCAGTGACCTCTGCTATATAAAACAGAAAAAAAAGATTATGAAGAATACACTTGGGTTTAGCGAGAGCCAGTTTCAGACAAGCATGCAGAGGAAAACCCCATTTTATTCTCGGACTAGATCCGCTTTTGTTGCTTTTGTATTGTGTTCACTGCTCTTGTAAGCATTTCTTTCACATCTGTCGTAGTATAAGAAACCCAAAGAGATTTTAGCCCTGGAACAGGAGCTGATGAGGGAACTGAAGAAACTGAAGGGGACAAGTGAAGGAGACGTGGACTGTAAAACCCAGTGAACTGGTGTGGACTCTCTGTAGTGTTACACGCATCTGTCTGTAGCTTTTTTTTTTTTTTGAAGGATTTGTGCTCTTCAGAAGCTTCATTTTGTAAATTGTGCACAAAGAATAAATGCACCTTTCTGTATATGGGTGTTGTGGTTATTTCCAAAGTGACCATTATCTCCTAGGTTTAGGATTGTTTAGCATTTTTTCTCCTATGACACACCACTGTAACTGCTAGGTGTGATTTTTGAGCAGCGTGGAATCTCTGCGTTCTTACAGGAATAATAAAAATACAGCATCAACCAACAAATTAGCACCAAAATTCTTAAGTATATCACAAATATTTCAATATAACCTGTTACAGGGAGGACTTATCCTTTAAGCAAGAAGACCAATGGTGCATGTTTTGATTAAACTTAGCCTCAATTGGAAATAGGTTTGAATAATCTGACAAATAAATAAAAGTTAGTTTAGGTCTGTGAGTTGAGAGGGATTATTAGCAACTGATTATTGACAAGAATGATAGTTCTGGTTAGTTCCTACTGTATAGGCCTACAACACTGGCAAATCCTTTCATTGAACAGATGCTTTATGAGATCACAGCTAGGGATTTCTCTGAGCTAGGCCTGTCAGACTTGTGAGTTTTGCACTAAAAGATGATTATGTTGAACTATAGTTCAATAGTACATGTTTTCATGAATACGAAGAACAATAAAAAGCAACAAATCAATTTTGATTAACAGAATTAGGTCTGTTTTTCTACAAATATTATTAATACAGTTTTAGAGGTGTTCATCTAATTTTATGCTAGTGTCAGATAAATTCAGTGCTACAGTTGACTAAAATTGCTCTATAATAATATGTATTATTTGGTACATAATGTAAACTAGTGAAAAGATCAGTTTGGTTAAATAGGCCGTAATCTTTATCAAACCGACTTTACAAGCTTCTTTATATAGATTCCAGGTTCTTTTTGCCTGATCAGAAGAACACAGGAATGTGGCACTGAATAAAAATCTCTCACGTCCAAGAGATTGTTTTGTCCATGGAAAAACAGAACCCGATGAGCATTATTATCCCTATGGTGTTGACAATCATTCTAGCATCCAAACATTTGCACACACCATTGGCGCTTTCCAGGAACAGAGCAGCTCCTGGCTCAGACCTCATCTCTGTGCACTCCCTCTGCTCAAAAAGGTGGTACGCCCTACAGCTGCTGTATTTTCCAGAAAGAACCTATTCCTATTGTCCAGGGGAAATCCTTGGCTTGGCGGAGTATTCTGAAATTTCTGCAGGCAAATGTTCAAATTGAGGTCTCGGAGTTAATGGCCACCTAGAGAGAGGCTCTTCTAGATCCTCCACTCAGTGTCTAACCCAGGAACTTTCAGCCAATAGCTTTCTTCCCTTACAATGTGGGGACAAGAAGTCTGGCTGGTGGCCACATTTGACACTCATCTCCAGTTCTGGGTGGGTGCAGATTGTGCCTCCATGCTGGTGTGGGCTTGTTATGGAGAAAAGCTTGATTTCTGCTTTTAGTATTGTTTGCTGCAAACAGTTGATTTCTAAGACATTTCCTTTTGAGTTTTCAAATCATGTATCATGAGGCATAGGAAAATTGGACTTATTTTCTGAATGGAATGGGCACCGTGTTGGTACTCAGTCCCAGTTTCACCAGTTTTCAATGATCCTGACAATCAGATTCCCGGGCTGGTTGATAAATTGGAAGTCGTGGGAAGATTTAAAGAAAAAAAAAGCAAATAGGCAGTAGGGTGATGTGATTTTTGTCCAGGGTCTCTTGTTCCTTTCCCTCTTTCTCTGTCCCTCCCTGTCTCGAGGCCCCAGCAGTCATGCTCGGCTGCCTCACCAGAGACACTCGTTCTTTTGCCTCTTTTCATCCTCATGCATCCCTCTTTGACTCTTCCCAGCCTTTCCCCCATCATTCAGAGACTTTTGCCTCATCTCACCCCTAAAATTCTCTCTCTCTCTCTCTCTCTCTCTCTCTCTCTCTCTCTCTCTACCCCCTCCTTCTCTTATGCAATGCCACTCTCCCTTTTCCTCTGATGGCTGACCCCTTCTTGTGTCATTATTCGAGCCCTGCCATTGTACAACATGTTCCTTTTCTCTCTGGCCGACAAAGGGGGCATTTGATCAGAGGGTTACGGTGTGCAGCTCACAGAAATGCGACTACGTGGTGGTAACCTTTGTTCGGGGCCTGCAACGCTGCGTTGACCTCATCGCTCCCGAAGCGAAAGGCCTGAAACCATTCAAAAGCCAGTCTCACTTGCTGAGCACATTCAATCAGGCCTGGCCAGTCACAGATATTGGTTCCTGGTTAACTGGGGCTCACAGGCTTCTTGTTTTTCATCAGGAGCTGAGCTTGCCAGGGCCAAGAAACCAAAAACAACAGCTATACTACCCTGGCAGTAAACCTATTGAATAGACTTGAGTATGTCTCTTGTGTGTTTTTTCCCCCTCAGACCACTGCTATTGTATACCTTGTTGTCTCTAAAAGAATCCGAGTCCTAATTTTCCCAAGCAAAGCTTTTCAACTTTAACCTCTACTTTGCTGTTCTCTTATTATTAATGGCGCCCACACACATGCAGCACATCACCAGAAAGATGCTTGAAGAATTTATGAGAAAACATTGAATCATGCACCAGTCCAATACATTCATACTTTGAGTAATTTGAGATATTAAAAAAAGACGTCTGAGAATGAATTAAATTAAAATCTATATTTTTACATACATTGAAACATATGGCATTCATTATAAATGAAAATGAAAACAGTACGCTTACAGAAATTTAATACACACTCTATAATAAATATTTCTGTCCTCACTTTTAAAATTTCCTCTGATAAAAAAAAAATATATATATATATATATATATATATATGTATATATATATATATATTCAAATAGACAATGGAAAGGAGATGGATGCATCTCAAATGACTTCATAGATGAGTCTGCATAAGTGCACCAGAGAGGTTGTGGTATTTTGTTGAATGGGATTGTTTAAAACAACATAGCTGCCATGTGTGAGTGTATTTGTTGTGTGTGTGTGTGTGTGTGTGTGTGTCTATATCTCTTTCCCAGAGATAAACTGCACGTTACTTAACCGAAGGCTTCTGGAGGCTTTTCATATTAAGCCGATTTGAGAATAGTCTCTCGCTCTTTCTCTTTTTTAAATTTTTTCTCCTTTTTTAATTATAGCTAAGTAGCAGTCCAAGCTCAGTCTCTTCAGAAGTCAAATAAAGTCTCATACCTCTGAATTTAAATAAGCAACACACAAATGAAATCTAGTTTGATTGTTCAAGCTACTGTACAAGAAGTCTTTTTAAAGGTGTGTGTCCTTGCTTATCTCTATATGTGCACGTACAAGTGTGTGTGTGTGTGTGTGTGTGTGTGTGTGTGTCACTGGGTTTCCTTAGTTGATGCCAGGCCTATGGCTGTGCTTAGTCCGCTTGTTGAGCTGGTAAGGGACAATATCGAAGGGCTTGTGCTCAGTGAGCAGGTGTCCCCGTGGAAAGCGTTTCATGAAATGAGCTTCTCTCTGGTGTTGTTGCGTGCGTGTCGCCTTTCGTGGACGGCCCTTCCGTGTAAACGCCATGTACCAGCCTTTGTACTTGGCATTCTGTAGTGCTGTATAGTTGTTCTCCAGGACAATCTCAGTGAAAATGCAGTCCTTGCCATGACCCTTCCTCTGGAACAGGGACAGCGAAACGTTCAGAGGACATAAAGTTAGAAAACTGTTATTCCGCTGCAATGGTTTTTATTGCAAGGTGGAAGGTGGGAAAGAGACTTGCTCGGATCTTGTTAAAAATTCTAAATGGAGTCAAGAATTCAATGACAGTTATATTACTGTCTTATGCACACTGGCTTTAAATAAAAATGTATAAAAATTATATGAAGTAGGAGTGGACTGGAATGAAAATTCACAGTGTACTAACTGTACAACCCAATTCTCATGGTTTTTAGTATTTGGATAAAGGATTATGGTACATGGAATACAAAAGTGCAGCAGTCATGTAAGTAACAAACCATTTTGTTAAGGAGTTTTACAAAACAATGATGTAAAATGTCTTGTACATATCTTTCTTTCTTTATATTTGTGATATTAATCATTTACTACTGTAGATTTTCCTATCATGGTATACCACACCAGTTTATCATCACTCCTTATATATATATATATATATATATATATATATATATACACAATCAATGCAAAATTGGCACATTGTATCACATTAAAAACAAAACTTTGCCTTACCCGTCCAATCAGCTTTCCTTTCTTGTTCATGCATATGTAGAAGCCTGTCTTAGCTCCACGGATACGAATCCGACTCCCAAATGTGTCGGTCTCTACAATCAGTTTAGCTGAAAATGTCAAATAAAACAAGTACAAACAGGTTGTGTGTCTAGACAGATAAACAATCCTTATTATCCTTAATATTATACTCTGAATCTAGTTGAATCCAAAATATTATAAAGTATGCATATATTGAAGAAGTAATTATTTTTCAGTGGAATTACAGAAGAATTTGTTTAACTCAAGATAATTTCAACATCATCATTTTTTTTTATAATGAAATGGAAATGAAAACGTGGGAGGCTTATCTATCGCTTTCCATAAATTGTATCAAATTCAAATCTTATTCAGCAATTTCCACTTTCAAATATAATAGTGGGCAGTGAAAGATTACACCTAGTTAAACTCAATACTGCTACAAGATGTGACATTGTGATTTTGCTTTACCAAGCTTTTTATTTATTTATTACAATTTAATCTTCATCACTTACCCAAAGGAAGACCGGTGTACTGTGTATGTGAATTTACACTAAGCAGGGAAGTTTATAAGTCTGAGACATGGACATAAACTTCTTTTGGAGCTGAACCTCAGGCAGATCTTAAATAATAGCATAAAATATCAGCAATATCCAAATAAATGTATGTCGATATCATGGGCATGGATGTATTCTCAACGTGAACAGCTCTGTTTGTTCTTTTATATTATACAAAGCGATTACTCGGACCTCTATTGAATTTACTAAGAGGCTTAAGATATCTTGATCCCCATTGCTCCATCTTAATTCAACATGCATCTTCATTCGACATTATAGGCTTAAATTTTTTATTTTTTATTGTTTTTTGCAAATAACAAATAATTTTGTTGTTGTTTATTGTCTTAAAGAAGTTGTGCAAAATTGCAATTTGATTAAAATAAAGAAAGCATTTAGTAATATGAATTTTATTATGTTTACATTTACATAGCTACACAGTTAAGTCCTTTACTGATTCTCCAGCTGGTGTGCGCGCGCGTGTGTGCTCGTGATGCATTGGCAAATTAGGTATGGAAGTAGGTACCTAAAAAAAAGGGTAGGTATGCATGTTGACGAATGGTTAAAAGGGAAACGGTAGCTGGCGAGGCTCGCTGTCTCAAGCTTTTTTCCCCCCACACTACTTACGAAACTTCACTTTACTTTACGGAATCCAAACAAATCGCGTCCAGAGGTTAGAGTTCAAATGACACGTGCGCGTGACAGGTGGTGACGTGAGCGCGCGCTCTGCTCTGTCTGTACCTCAGAAAGACAAAATGGGAGAAACACAAGGGGCTAAGATGATGACGATGACCTCAGCCCATGTCTTTATATCTTAAAAGTAGCGTGTACTTTTACTTTGAGTTGTAAAACGACAAAAATGACTCATAAAACGAAAAAAAAAAAAAAAAGGAGACGAAGTGGAAAGTTTAACCGTCTGTTTTGGTTGGAGACAAAGTTAAAACAGCTGTATTACAGCAGCTATAAAGCTTGACAATCATTTTCTTAAAAAAAAAAAAAATCTTTTACATCAAATTTCATCATATCAATGAACCACTTCCACGAATACAACCTAGCTATTTTCATTAGCACATATTATAACCTACATGCTGTGAAGCTCATGCTAACGTTGTCCTTTTATGGATAAAACCATATAGGCCTACATGTTTTTTTTTTTTTTTCTTACACAATTTCAAGACACAAAGGTTTGTCTCAAGGTTAGAAAATTATTCGTGTTTCCATCCTCCAGCTCCATTTTTGTTCGACAGAGAACTGGTCAGGAAATGTTTAGCCAAGAAGGTACAGAGGTAAGATGAGTAACTGATGTATTTTCCAGACTGAGCCGGGTTTTCCCAAGATCCCACACATTCACAACCATATATATGACATTTCAAAATATGCAGTCTACTTTATAGCTAAGTCCTTTGGGACAAATTAGGATAAACTTCGGCCTTTTTGTTAAAGTCAAGATGTAATATATTGAAGACTAATTAGGGAATGTTTAACCCTGGTACTCCAATAGGTCAATTACTAGCATAAAGATGAAGACAGACATCCTTTATATTTGCTAGTTTGGAAAGTATTAACTGATATATCACACTCCTAAGGTGCCCCTACGTCAAGTCAATGTAAAAGATAATTTTACAGTAATTTATTGGAAACAGTTAAATACTTAACAGTTAAAAATGACAGTAAACAACTGCAAAACATGTTTACAGTAAAGTACAGTACTACTTTTGAACATTTGCTCATTTGGCTGATCCTTTAAAAGAAAAAACCTTGCAATGGATGCAGGATACAACTAAACCGAATCTTACAAGTCAGTACTCAATGACCCAACCATGGCTGGCTTTCGAACATACAACCTTCTGTTCTGTCACTCAACAATTGAGCCAACCACTGATTCAAGCACTTCTACTACTGAATTAGCATACACTAAAAGCTTGCACTGACACAACTTTCAACTCAGTTGTATCCTGCATCGATCATACTGTAAGTTGCATTAAAACAAAACAAACAACAACAACAAAAAAAAAACCAACACATCAACAAAATGAGAAAAAGTTCTGGATTATGTGTTATTTTATACTGTGTAAGTTATTACAGTACTTTACGGGAAACCCTGCTGCCAAGAATTTACTGTAAAATTTACAGCAATTTTTTGTTACAGTGTACATTGAAGGTTTTAACCATACATAGAATATATTTTAACTGGGGAATGTTTAGCATAGTGCAATTGCATGTTTTTAGATTAATAAGTAGGCAATTATAGAAATAAAGATACCAAACGGTACTTTTCCTTGTTGTTGGTTTGGTACCACCAAGCGTGCATGTTTTGAACACATTTGTTACTTAGGAATGCACATTTGGTACCTATAATTCACTTTTACAGTGATGGACCTTAAATTATTTTGAAATGTTTCCAGGTTAAATGTGTATTCTAAAGGTACTAAAGATGTACGCTATCAAGCGTACAACCATCAGGTACCACCCCAGCGATACGGGAAAGTACAGTTTGGTGAATTTAAGACATTGAGAGAGTGTAGTTCAATATGTTAAGTACTAAAGCCATTCATTATCAGACTTCTAACAAACTGACATGTCAAATTAAAGAAGGTTATCACCAGAGGTCCAGATTATATTTGAATTACGGAATGATTAGTATAGGTCCATTTCATTGGTTTCAAGCCAATTACGGTATATTGGTGACTTTTGCAAGTTCGCCTCATATATAGCTACACTCTCAGGAAAAAAATGTATAGTAAACTGTATCTTTCCTTGAAGTTGGGATGGTACCCTCAAGGTTACACACTTTGTAGCTTTAGTGGGTATCTTTTATCTAGAAAAGTGCATGTATTGTACCTCTGCAGCTTTACTCTAAAAGCCAATTACACACCATTATACACCTTAAATCATTTAAAAAGATACACTATATCTATATTTCCAGATTAATAGGATACATAGGTACAAACGATTTACCCTAGGGGTACCAGCTCAGCAACGAGGACAGGTACAATTTAGCGTGTACTAAAATTTGGTCCATGTAAATATATTTGTATATTTATAGGTCAGATATGGAAAATCATATTTAATGACCTACCCACTGAAACCAAACCTGTAACACTGTGTTAAAAGATTTGACACGTTTTAATTAACAGCACATTTTAATAGTTTTCTATATCTATTTTATATTGTAAATCTGGTTGCTTCCGGTTGTCATTATTTAGGCAGATTAGGAAATTAACAACTTCACTATCACCGAACATAATTTCAAAACCTATGCAATATAATTAGGCTTTTAATTGTAAAAACCAAGTTATTACTATAACACCTAATAATAGGAGCAATATATATTGTTGGGGCTGCACTAGATAACTATTTGATCATTTTAGCCATTACAGTTAGTCTGTATGTTAACGAGTGTTAATTTAATTTATTAGTGAGTGTCAGGTTTAAAAGATAGTCAATTAGGGAACATTTAAAATATGTTGACCAGGGCGTGTTTAGTCTAATTTATGCTGATTAAGTAGATTTTATTCATGTTTTTATTTTTCTTTATTTTAAACTACTTGTATATTGCTTGGCTGGTGTTGAAAGATGACTTTTTTTTTCTGTTCTTACCGTGCACGTCTCCGTCCTCGCCGTTAGCCACAACTCTCTTATTGCTCAGCACCTGCACGTGTCTGCCGCTCGTGCGACTGTACAGCTGGTAGGTGCGCGTCAACCGGCGGCTCGTGCGATCCGACAAGCGGCTGTGCTCGGTCACGTGTTGCTTGAAGTTCGGCACGGACACGGAGTGCAGTCCTGCTGCCGTCTGAGGAAACGAAAACACGCGTTAAAAAAAAAAAAAAAGAGGCTATAACATGCTATTCAGTGATGTGCATTTATTATTCAACAACCATAGACTACAGAGAGGGGGGAAAAAAAACACCAACAGAATACACAGTGTTAAACCTGTATGGTGTTTATAGGCTAATTCCAGATAAAGATTACGGAATAAATATACTAATTCAGTGATGAATGTTAATTTATTTACATTTAACCCATCAATGCACAGTGCATTAATTTGAGCAAGTCACGTGATGCATACACATCTATAAGCCTGTAGGTTTGATACTTAATGTCACAGTGTTTTGACACTAATTAGTGCAGTATTATGCGGTTTGAGATGTAGGCCTAGTAGCTGATAGGGCGCTTTTGGACAGATGACATGCCTCTTATGGGATGTTTTAACACGAGTGATCTTTCACCCATCTCTCCATGCACCGTTTCTCTCAACGATTTCCTTTTCATTTCAGCCTTACGTCCTACCCACATGCTATTACCATTACCTTTAGGGCATTGGGTATGGGTGTGTGTGGATGGTGGTGTGTGCGTGTGTGCGTGTGTGCGTGTGTGTGTGGGGGGGGGGGGGGGGGGGGGGGG
>JAFFST010046824.1:42210-56348 GCA_022414735.1 Noturus placidus
GGAGTGTTACTCCTTTTCAAGATGTTTGAAGTAAGGAAAATTTATTGGACTCACACACCAGCACAGAATTAAAGCACAGAATATAGGCTCGGTTCCGTGTATGCTTACAGTGACAGTTGCAGTGTATAAACCCAGAGTGAAAGTATTTGAAATATTCCAATACTTTATTAAGCCTGTACAGCCTAAAGAAAAAATAACTGCACACTTACCTGCGTGTAAAAGATTAGCGTTATGAATTGGATTAACCTGAAAAAAAAAAAAAAAACAACAACAACAAACAAACAAACAAACAAAAAACAGGCACGATTGTTAATTGGCGCAGATGATATTTCTATGTATTATTTGGTCAAAACAATTAAATTAATAAACAAACAAAAACAAAGAGATGAGATGTACTTACAGGTAACCCCATTTAGAAGATTTCAGCTTCATTGTGAGATTCTGCAAACGCTTGCGTCTGTCTCCTGATTTAAATCCTTCATGAGTTCCCTGTTTCTGATGGGACAGAGTTAGTCCCGATGGAAATGTGCTCTAAAAATATATCCCGTTGCTGATCAACTACAAATTAAGTTGAGTTGAACACCTCAGATTTGGTGGTTTTTTGTTTTGTTTTGTTTTGTTTTTTTTTTTTTCACATACAGTCTATTAATGGAGATCCATGATTCCCTCAGAAATAGCTTTTCTTGCACCATATAACTGCACAATCCAAACAACAACAACAACAACAACAAAAAACCAAAACAAAATCGTTCTCGATGTTATTCCAGAGCACTCAAGCGGATTTTCCTACTGTACCTGCACCCCATACTGCAGACAGTGTGAATCAGTGATCTGATTCCTATTAACAACTAGAGGAACATCTACACTGGGAACCATCTTATCCGCGATCCAGGAGACGCAGCTGCATCCAAATTCATGCACTAACGTGTGCATTATTCCACTTGTTCTTATTTTCTCGTGGTCATAAGGTCATATCAGTCATAAGAAAAAAAGAAAACATGTCAAAGTCACTTCTGAACTTTACAAAAGGAAAGATCCACTTCAAATGAAAGGATGCGCCATGAGTCGACTTCTCATCCCGCAGTTTATCCCGCAGTGAAGTGCGGCTCGGACCAGCCTCCCCGCTGCATTTAAGTTCCGACACTGAACACACACACACACACACACACACACACACACACACACACACACACACACACACACACGCGCGGGCGCGCAAAGGCAGGAGGAGCAAAGGCAAAGTCATGTCTAAAACCGTCAAAGCGCACTGTTTTCATGCCATTTAATGCAGTTATGTGCAGTTTTGGATGCAAATGCATCAACTATAAACTGTCACCTATATCAAGTAATACACTACATATTATGGCGCCCACAACATGCAGTTTTCGATACGTCACACCTCCCTGCTGTTGGACTAAACTCTAGGCTAATGTCAAAATAGATTGTGAACTAAGATATTAAATTATGTGTCATCCAAAAGCTAGATCAAACTGTATTTTACAGAGAACATAATGATCTAGTTTAGGAGGCAAATGCAATGAATTTATAATTGATTCAACGAATCAGTTAAAGACATGTAAGAACCTAAGGACAGTGACAAACTGAAGGAAAACTTAAACATGGTGAAAATGTTTTACTAAGGTGTTGGACATCCAGGAGCCACCAGAACAGCTTCAGTGTGTCTACAAGTGTCTGGAATGTGTACTGGAGCAATCCAAAAGATATTCCCACAATTGGTGTTTGGTGGTGTCATGGTGGAGAATGGTGGATCATGGTGTTGGAGAATGTGGTCCAGCATGTTGCTCTAAAATCTCCCAAGGTTGATCAGTTTGGGTGATATCTGGTGAAGGTCATAGCATGTGATGAACGTCATTTTCATCTTCATTAGATGAATGAATGAATGAATGAATCCATTTATTTGTCATTATACACGTACAATGAAATTAGGAGCCACTCCCTTTTTTCTGTGCTCAACATGTGTATATAAGAAATAAAAATAAATAAGATAAAAAGGAATAATAGTAAAAAAAAAGGTAGAATAGAATAAAAATATCTATATAGTAGTGCGAAATGGTGTAGAATATATTAAAAATAAATAAATAAATAATGCCCATGCAGGGACTATGAAAATTGCACAGTTTGAGACCATGGAGACACTATGTACCTGTAGAGAATTAGTGCATGTGTGTGTTCAGAGTGATTATAACTTTTGGGAAAAACTGTTCTTGAATCTGTTTGTCCTTGATCTGATGCATCTGTAACGTCTCCCTGAGGGAAGCAGATTAAACAGTTCAGAGCCAGGGTGGAAGCTGTCCTTAATGATGGTTTTTCCTCTGCTGAGGCAACGGGAGGTGTAAATATTCATGATGGAGGTGAGAGGGCAGCCAATGATCTTCTGTGCTGCTCTTATTACTCTCTGAAGCATCTCCCTGTCTGCTATGGTGTAGCTTCCATACCATACCGTAATGCACTAGGTCAGCAGGCTCTCTACGGATGAGCGATAGAAAGTAAGCAGCAGATTTGAATCCAAATTGTACTTCCTGAGGACCCTCAAGAAGTGTAGCAGTGTTTAAGCCTTCTTAATAATCCCAGTGATGTTGTCTGTCCAGGAGATGTCAGCGGAGATGATAACACCAAGAAACCGGAAGGTGTGAACCCTCTTCACACACTCACGTAGATGGGAGCGGAGTCATCCTGGAGTAGACCAGACCCATCAGGGTAGAAATGTATGATCATAGGATAAATACAAGGTGTGTTTTACTCTATAACTACTTGACACCTTAGTCAGAGATAGACTGTGTGAATCTACAGTCTGGGCTAGAAATAATTCAGTTCTGGCATTTACTTCATGTCTGTATTACGTCACATTACTTTATGTCAAAGTCTGACAGGTTTCAAATTTATGCTATAATACTACTAAGAACTGTTTCTATTGTAATTCCTTTTTAAAATCTGGCAAGTAGGTTTTTTTTTTATAATTCCTTAACAGCAAGTAAAAACATTATTTCATGGCCCCTGTAGAATCAAATCTGGATTTGTAACGTTCATCCTGGATCTGTACCTATAACTTAAACCAGAACAATGGAAAACATGTGCTATGAATCAGATCCCATTCTTTAGAGCGTAAATATGTAGTTTAATACTGTTAATCTTAATATCAGTCTTTGTAGATGTAGCAAATATATTGCTTGTTCGTAGAGACATTTAATGACAGTAACATATGGGATGCATCTTTTTCAGTCCTTGTCTAGAGGAAGCCCCTTACAGTTATTCACCTAATGTTTCTGCAATTAGGAGCATCGAATGTAAATATTTATTATTAATGCTATAAAAATTATATAGATATTAATAACACCTAAATAAAAAGAGCGAAACTGGTATATGGTTCACTATCCCACGACCCGTTCGAGATGCAATAGGGAACGTTTCACACCTTTGTGCTCATATAGGCATGGCAAAGCAGCTGTTCTGTGGTATAGAAAATGTAATTATTGGTGTTCATTCACATTACCCCTATAAATCAGTCTTTAGAGAGTGAGAATGAACTTGTGTGATTAGTTCCTGAGGGAAAATAATTTTCTGCCACCTGGAACAGCTCAGTGCACTACTTAGAAAAATCTCACCTCAGACCATGCATTAGCCTACATTCAAGGTGCGGTTATAGAGATATTCACCCTCATTTGGCATTATGATGCAGTTTTTTTTTTTGGTTGAGTGCCTACTTCATACAAATAATGAAAAACATTTTTCTAATAACGATTAAATGCTTGAAAATAGTCAGAATGACTATGCTACCAGCATTGATATAGCAGTTTATCGACAGTTTCCCCTTGGACAACATATATTTTTTTTCCTTTGAGCCCTTACTGCCGTCTCATGATAATAAAAAATTTCAGACAAAAGTTTATAGCTCTTTCTCTCACTTCCTCTCTCACCATCCTTCTTGTTCCCAGTCATTTGTGGTTAAGAGGTAGCGATAACTCAATAGTGGTTAACCAAAAATCATGTCTTGTCAAGTGGCTTGGTTGTGTCTTTTCACATGTTCTTTCCACTAACGAACTCTCATATTAGTGGATCTGGCTGGCTCTGAGCGGCTGTGCTGTCTGAAGTCTGCTCATTGAGGTTTTGACACCAAGCCAAACACTGCCCTTGTTCTCCATCACTATGTTTCTCTCGGGATCCCCATAGACTGCACTGGTATTCCCATTTTCGCTCCTTTCAGTACAAGGGGTTAGTATCAACGCAGTTTGAATACGCCATCACCATTGACAGTAGAGCATAAAAGAGAGACAGAGGTGTTGGCTTTATGATTCTTAGAGGAAATTCAGAGTGACTGAATGTCTGAAACAGCTAGTATACACTCCTTTTCTTCCTTTAGAGGCTGCGAAGCCTAAACAATGATTAGAAGAATTTTCCCTAGATAAAAGTAGCCATGAGAACTTTTATTTTATGTCTTGTCTTTAGGAAGGCATGATTTATGACAGAAAGCACAAAATCATTTGAAATTCATGATGATAATAGAGTTATTTATTCACCAGCAGTACTAAAGAAGTAGAAATACTTAGAAATTGTGTAGATTATTCGGAGCAAAAAATAAAAGCTGATATATAAACAACACCTTATTATTATAGTGTGGCTCTTTTAGATCAAGTGTAAGCTATGTATAATCTTAATACTATGTTGTATATGTAAATAGAGTCCAGCCTAATAAAAATGTGGCAACCATAAGCAATAACTGAATCCTGCAATGAATTAGCATGCAACGATTTTAGTTAGCACTATTCTTTCCCATCACTAGGTAACGTTTCAAGAATTGTATCCAAGCTCAGTCTGAGATCACTGAAATTGTCTCAGAGCTTTCCATTGTAAAGCCATTGTTCCAACTTGGCTCATGGGAGTAGGGAGCCATTCAATTTTCATACATTAAGACAAGGTAGCACACATCACACACATCAGTATGCAGACAAAAAGAGACTTGAACACACACACACACACACACACACACACACACACACACACACACACACACACACACACACACACACATGGCATATAATTTGCTCATAATGAATAGGAGTAGACAAGTCATTTCCCAGACAAAACATCCCCAGACAAGCAGATTAGATTTGGGCTCTTTATGGACAAGCAGGTTCAACATCCAGGGAAAGAAAATAAAACATACTTAATATAGATAAATACAATCTTTTTGTTTGTTATATACATTTGTTTAAATGATACTGTACCTATAGTGCATGCTTGTGTAACTCACCACCTGCTGCACTACACACAACAGTTGATGAGAGATCTGACTGATGGTAGAACGATTTTTATTCAGCACTTTAATTGCCATGTACAGATAAATCAGAATCATAGAACTATGTGGAAATACTGACAAAACCAAGATGAAACAAATCTGTAATGTTTGCCAACAACTTGGTGACTTTTCGTTGGTGTTGCAAATGCGATGTACTACTAAAAACTTCACCAGAAGAGGGTCATGAAAAGGCTACACAGTCCAACCATCCCATAAACCCATAAACGTAGTAATGCAATTTAACAACAGGGCCATATGTTATTACATTGTTATCTACCAGCCTTTAGTATGATCACTTAGGTTTAAAATCATTAAGACTGGTCAAGCATTCTAAAGCTTCCACTTGCTCATTGGGCTCTCTAATGGATTTATTTTTCTGTCCACCCCTGAATGAAGAAAAAAAATGACTAAACCTCGTGATGATCAAGGGTATTTATGAATTTAATGTGCGTGACAGTTTAGTGCTTCTGATTTAGGGAATGAATCAGAACTTGGTGATGCTGAGGTAAAAAAGGTTTACTTAAGACAGCTGCTAGCGGTAGCTCATCCCGTTCACTCCAAATGTTTCCCTTGACTCCTATGCACTGTTCCTCTGAACACACTCTGATTTACTGTCTTGTAAACACATAGGAAGTAGCATTGAAAACGCTTTAACAAAGTCAATAAAAGCAGATACCATTCCCGGTTTTGGAGTTAAATGTGACTCCTCCCATCCACTACCACTCTGCAAGTGAGTGTGCACACACACCCACACCCACGCGCACACGCACATACACACACACACACACACACACACACACACTCACAAGCCACCCTCACTTTCTTACTCTCTTCTGCTCCCCCTTTCTTATAGTTTTGGGTTTAGAGCCGGTTTGGGTGATTACTTTAGCAGGTCTACCTGCAAGTTTGCTTTGAGTCTTTTCTTTTTCATCTGGGTGCAGAAAAGTGGCCCCTGGTGTCTAAACAGCTGTGTAGACCTAGCTGGGGGGGAAAAAGCACAAAAAGAGGGCCGAAAAGAAAGATTGGAAATTCAATGGGCCGTAGGGACTTTTTTCTCATTCTCGTTCTCTCTCTCTCTCTCTCTCTCTCTCTCTCTCTCTCTCTCTATCTCTCTCTCACTTCTGTCTCTCACATCTGAAAGTCTGGAGAGAAATAATCATTTTAAATATGAACTGTTTTTATTCCAGGTGCTTAATCGATTGGGGGCCCTTGCATATGATCGCATTTCTGGTCCTTTTCAAAATCTATCTATGAATTCCAGCAAGAGCCTGCAATTCGAATAAGAGAGCAGTGGGCTTGTCATTTGCTTGAAGTTGTGGGCGGCCGTTGTGGTCCATACACAGATGGACCTTGGTGCAGGGTGAGCTAAACTGTTGTCCATCCGTCCTGCTGCAAGGGGGAGCGGGCGGCAAGGTTAAAATCTTCATAAGGCATACAGGGGGTGGGATGGAATTTGCTCTGGAGCAGGTCACTGCTACCTTGTCACTGCCTGCTATATCATCTTTCCTCCTCTGAGGAAAGAAGCTCAAAGAGGGCTGGAGATGAAAAAGGCAGCTCTCGGCTCTCATATTTTGGTGGTTCAAATGCCAACATTTTTTTGTCAGTAGCTTTAGCGCTGAGAGACAGATATCGATTGACATGTAACCTGGAAACTCCTTTGAAACCATACCAAGGTATTTTATCACTGCTGTATGAAATGTTTTTTTTTTTTTAATGTGCAAATTAAATATGTCATGTCTTACTGTGGTTCTTTTGTTGGCAGTTACAGTTGGAAGATACAGTACATACACCATTACCTTTCAGGTCATTGTTATGTCATCATTTTTTAAATCAACCGTTATTCTTCTGTATCACTGAAGGACCTAGTTATTAATAATAATTATGAACTTAATAATTCAGAGTAGTTATTTAATAATAAAGCTTAATATTAATACTTCCTATAGTTCCAAAAGCCCTTGACCCAGCTTATGAATTACTTATTATATCTCAATAAACTACACAGTGTGTACTACACAGTCCCTCCAGTATTTTGTGTACTACACAGTCCCTCCAGTATTTAGAGATTTTGTGATTGTAATTAATGCAAAATCAAGCAAATTGTAATATTCTGAAGAGCTTGCAATTTTTCAAAATTTTCTGCATATTTGGGCCAAGACGCATCACATGACAACATCTCAATTCATGTTCCTTGAACACTTTTACTAACAAATATCACTGTTAAACAGCGGGCAAAACAATTTCATACCTTTGCAATCTCACCAATTGTAGTAGTTTGCAAAAAAACAAAAACCCTGCACAAAAACACTACAAATTAAATGACACATTTTGAACAGACTGACTACACCAGCTGTTTTTTTCCCCAATTGCTAGTGTTACTGGTGAAGTGCATGGTCTGTAAGTGCACTAAAATACTTCTCGATTTAATATTCATGTAAACGTTTTAAAGGTGCTGTACACAAGCATACAATTTCGAAGTGGAGTCCTGGGTGCATTTAGGATTTATTTTTTATTACAGTACTGGAATTCATAACACATTATTATCAGTTATTATATAAGTAATCTAAGCTAATATGAGTTATTATATTTAGAAATGTCAATAATTATTTGCCAGTTTGATTCTTCACTTGATTTGAATTTAATCCAAAGTTCAATAACTCAAAAACAAGTAAGCCTTATAAATAATGTCAACTTGAAGCTAATGACAATGTTAATAAATATGTGCTCTGTGAGTGGAAATTTCAGGAATAAGAATCTCTATGACTTATGAATGGGTAATAAATTACCAAAATATGATTGTACACTCATCTGTACTGAGCATGTTCATGGAACTCTTTGTACAGTTAAAGGGGTCCTTGGCTGCTATGCGTGTAAGAACCCTTTTTTAGAAGAACTTTTACTACATTGTTTTAATTAAGATTTTTATGTAAAAATCATAATTAGGTTAAAATCTCATAATCTCAAATACACAGCACAGATCAGAGGAGCCCTGGAATAGGGAATGTTTTCTGTTTCACAGAGCTTTCCTGAAAAGTTACAACACATATCAAGAGATTAAGTGGAGAGAGGATGGTGTGTGTGTGTATGTATGTGTGTGTGCGTGTGTGTATGTATGTGTGTGTGCATGTGTGCTTGCATGCCGGCACGGAAAACAAAGTGAGAAAGCAGAGAAGGAGTTGGCTGGGCAGAGTTTCAGAGGAAAGTCATGTCTTCAGAGAAAGAAAGAGGGAGCGGAGAATGTGGTGTTGAGAGTAGTACTGTTTGCTTAGTCCCCATCAAAGCCAGGTCTAATTATTTTACCATGCGCAGGTTCAGCTAGTGCTGAGTGCTGGGGCTTCTGCTTTTACAACTTTAACCCCACACTGGTCTCATGGCTCTTCCCCAGTGATTGCTCAGAAGTGTCCTACCTACAATCGGTAGTAGTGATGATTCTATTATTTCCGATATAGAGAAGCAAGTTGAAATGACATTTGATTTTTTTTAAAGTAAATCACTATCTGTCAAGAAGGACAACACACATACAAACAAAAATATATATTTTTATTCATTCTTCAGTAATCACTTCCGAATCGTGGCTGTGGTGCATGCTGAGATGAATACATGCTGGATGAGATCACAGCCTACAAAAATGACTTTGAAAAACTTCTTCTTAGCCTGGGTTATCTTGGACCAGGTCAGATTTGTAAAAGCAATATGTCTGTGTTTCGGGTGTGCATGTGTACATATATGTGTGTGATATGCAGCCATACTGGATACTAGCTTGAACCAAACAGCCACAAATCAGTCAAATATATTATAGCTGTTTTGTAGTAAAGAACACACACATGCAATATGGATCTACACCCACATTCTGACACTCTGACACCTTGATCAGCAAACCTCCCTGCACCTCCCAGTATCCTACGGTGGGTCAGTCTTGATGCAGCTGTAAAAGAAGCTGTAAAAAAAAATCAGCTATTGCATCATGGAAACCGGAGTGTGCTCGTGCATAGGTGACCTGGGGAACTAATCACTCCTCCAATATGTACACATGTGCGTGTGTGTGTGTGTGGGTGAGAGGTTAAATGGGATCCTGACTTTTCCTGTGACCCTTGTCTGGGAGGAAGTCCACCATGAGACACTTAAGACCACCAAGTGTACACACCCTGAAATACTCTACCCAGGATCTAGGGCGGCTGTGGCTCAGTCGGTAGAGCGGGTTGTCCACTAATCCACTAATCGTAGGGTTGGTGGTGCGAATCCCGGCCCGCGTGATCCCATGCCAAAGTGTCCTTGGGCAAGACACTGAACCCTAAGTTGCCCCCGTTGGCAAGCTAGCACCTTGCATGGAAGCTCTGCTACCATTGGTGTGTGAGTGTGTACTCATTTGTAAGTCGCTTTGGATAAAAGTGTCAGCTAAATGAATAAATGTAAATGTAAATCTCCATCCTATTTCTCCTATCCATGACCTTATACAGGTCTTATACATAACATATTAAAGGAAATACTGGCAGCTCTATGCTGTGAAAGGCATTGCGCTGGTAAGGTTTAGATCGACTTGTTCTCTTATAGGGAAGGGTCACTGCAAATCAATATAAAGTTTGACTGACTGATCACCTTTATCCTATCATGAAACCGTTCAGTCCTGATGGGATTGGACTCTTCAAGGGTTACCTCATCCCCATCCAAAGGCATGAGGGCTCACTGAATGGTTTGCTGCGTGTCAAATATGCTACGGTTCTTGCAGTCAACAAATCTTAACTCAATGTATCACCTATTGGTGATTTTGGACTGATGTGTTAGACAGCACTTTCCACCACCACCATCAACGCATGAACTGAAGGATTTTATTCTTTTTTGAAGAATGGTGTTCATTGCTCCAGTACACTTCAAGAGACTTATAGAATCTATACCAAGGTGCATTGAAGCTTTTCTTGGTGGCTTGTGGTGGCCTTACTAATACTTTATTCACTTTTCCTGCAATATACATTTCACCATAGTACACAAACTAAAACCAGCTGATTTCCAATTTCAGCTGGGTTCACGTCCTACCACGTCAGAAACACTTTGCTTGCACAAGAAGGATTTTTGGTCTGAAATGTCCTCTTACTCTGGAAACTGTGCTGACAATGTACTACATCTGCCTTATTACTACAGCTACCGTATTATGAATTATACTGCAGTTACTCCCTGTAAAGGTTTCTGAAAGCTTTTATTTCACTAAATTGTGTAGTAAATCATTATCGAGTATATGATTGTGATTCCATTAATAGGTATGCTGAATACATTCGACAATATGTCGACAAACTGTCTGGTTCAGATAGATGCCTTGAATGCTTTTAGGGATGTACCGTTGGCCATTAGAATGTGAGACTCAGAAGATCAGTGCATTCCAGGAGCATTTCTGTCCCTCTTCAGATGTCCGTCATCTCTGTTATCTGTACACACACACACACACACACACATGCACACACACACACACATGCACACAGACACATACATGCACACACAGTCATTCAGCAAGAACAGTTTGGGACTGTCGATGTGTTAATCACAAAAGAATGTGCACACAGAGATAGTGTTCCATTGTAATTTTAACATAGCTGACATGACAGGAAGTTGTAGATTCATGTTCAGATATTTTATTAAAACATAATGTAAATGGTCTCTAAAACATAATGTATAACAAAACGATAAAAGGGATATAGGCAGAGATCAAGCCACAAACACACAAAGAACACATGGTCAAGAGAAATCTAAGATTAAGAGTCAAGCCAACAATCCTAAAGAGATTACTTGAGATGAGCTGTAGGTGTCTGTGATTAGTGGGAGGCTGGCTAGAATTTGGGTGTGGGAGACCTCTGGAGGGTGGGAGGTATATTGCAGTGATTTTCTCCCTGTGTTCTGAGCTCATATTTAACCACATGCACGAGAACATAAAACAGATGCCCTCACAAGGATTCATAAAGGAAATCATGAACCTTATTGTTCATGACTGTGTATATATCACCCATTTGTTGGGAGATCATGGAGGACATCACCAGAGCTAAGAGTGACAGTGCATGTCAGAGCTAAAAAAAAAAAAAACAAACAAACAAAAAAACAAAACAAACAAAAAAAACAAATAAACAAACAAACAAAAAACAGCCATTCAGTCAAAAGAATTGTCCATAGACCTCCAAGTGTCTTGCGGCACAGATCTGAGGAAGTGCACAGAAAAGCTTGTGCAGTTTTGAAGGCCCTGATGAACAAAGAGGCTCCCATAATTTTTAAATAAAAAACGCTTTCACCCACCAAGACTATTCATAGAGCTGGCCACTTAGCCAAATTAAACAACAAACAGGAAAGAAAGGCTTTAGTCAGGGAAGTGAACAACAACATAATGGTCACTTGGATGGAACATGCCAGAAAGACAACCATTTGTGCACCACTCCACCAATCAGGTAGTTTGATATTGGAACATTTTGATAGATATGGTAGATATGATAGATTGTGGCAAAATGGAAGCCATCAGTGAAAGGCACTTAACTGCTCATTGCCTGGCCAAATCCATCTTTACTGAAGCATGGTGGTGATGGCACCATGCTGTGGTGGCTTTTTAACAGCAGAGACAGGGACCTAGGTCTGCACTTCGGTCTGAATGAGTGTGCAGTTGTGCCGCGTGTGCCCTGTGATGGACTAGGATCCCATCCAGGGTGTATTTCTACCTCACGCAACTGACCTAATGAAGATGAATGAACGGCTTTGGTTTGTTATTATTGGAGCAAAATCAGGTTTGGGTAGACCACAGTAAAACACTTATACATAGTGAAATATAAACAGCTCTTGGTAGTGCACACAGACTATTGGACCCACTATAGCTGTAGTTGAGATTTTGTAGACTTTTCTGGCGCCATGGAAACTCTATAAAATATTCCAAACATGTTCATCTAAACAGTGGCGATAGTGGCAGGCCAGGTTTCTGTGGCATGCTGTTTGGGTGCTGAAAAGCACCTCCGTGTTATATGCCAGTGCTCTCTCACATGTTCAGATTGTGATTTTGACAAGGACTGGACGTGTGTGTGAGAGAGAGACTGTGCATGTGTGTCTTTCAGTGTAAGGAGCAGATGCATTTGATATGGGGCTTAATGGACGCTTGACAGTATCTGTCAGTTGTGCTGTGTGTGTATATGCATGTTGTGTGAACTGAGTAGGACTTCAGGTCCAGCGGTATACTTGTATGCCTGCATACCATGATACGTAAATCTGAAAAGATTATGTTGTTGAAAAACAAAACAAAACACTGGTTTCAATCTACCTTCTTGGATCAGATCTGTTGGATAGGTTCTAGCTCAGTATAATTGAACCCAATAATTTACCCAATAGTAAAGAGATATAGAAAGTATATATATAGGTATAGAAAGTCTTTTAGCATTTAGTTAATTATTAATGTTCCAGACAGTTCCATATAATTAGCAAGAAAGTTAGTAGCAGTAGGTACACAGTAGCATTTCGTTTAAACATTCATATAGATGCAGCTAATCTGCCATCTAGTGGTGTAAATCCATAAATTTACGCTCATCAACTGAATCTAAAAAAAATTTATGCACATATACATTCTTGTCTACTCAATATCTGAGGCAGCCTATTGAAGAACATTCTGGTTAAATCAGTATGTCCATGCTTATTCTGCCATTCATGCTAATTAAGTTCTTGATATTCAGTCATAGCTCTCCATAGCTCCTATGTATAGTGATCTGTGAATAAATCACAAAATGTATACACAGTTAGATTTTATATATGTATTAGTAGACAGTGTGAATTAATGTAGACAATATGTATATTGATATATACATTAAAATAGTTTTGATGAAACTGTGCAGATCCTGTTGTATTAAATACAAACATAAAGGGAAGCTTATGATTAACTTTTGAAAGGCAGGCAAATGCTTGAAACAAAAAGTACTGTGTTGAGGGATGAACACAGGACAGTCTTTATGATTACAGCAGCAGTTCTTACATGATGCAAATAATCTATGGAATTCTGCCAAAACAGGCACAAATATAACTTTATATATAAAGTTTGCTTTTGATAATGAAGAAAATTTAAGCATAAATTTTATACTCAACATCACCTACCAACAAGGCTTTGGGAGTAACTGAATACATGTAACGGCATTAAGTAATGAGGATACAAAAAACTGGTAGCTGTAAACAAAAGTAATCAGATTACAAGTACATTTTGTAAAAAAAAAAAAAAAAAAAAAAAAAAAAAAAAGAAATTATCAGGATTACACTTTGTTTTCATTTAAAACCAGAGAAATGAATCTTTTGACATAGCACAATACAGACAGCAGAACTGACTACAGTTCTGGTTCTCTCTTGCCAGTCGTGACTCACATGAGCAACCTCCCAGTGCATGTGCAAATAAATTTTGTGAAAAGTTTATTTTGGTAGAAATGAACACACATTGTTTTCTGAAATGGTTTTGTTAGGGTGACCACACATCCTCTTTTTCAGACCTTAAAAAAGCACTGGCCGGGATTTCTAAATTTGAGATAATGTGTGCAAATTCTTGCATTGCTTTAACCCCCCCCCCCTTAATTTCCACCTTCTCTCACACCAATTGTTCCATTATATAAGTCTTGCAGCAACTATTGGTCATATATATATATATATATATATATACACATACAGTGGTGTGAAAAAGTGCTTGCCCCCTTCCTCATTTCCTGTTCCTTTGCATGTTTGTCACACTTAAGTGTTTCGGAACATCAAACCAATTTAAATAATAGTCAAGGACAACACAAGTAAACACAAAATGCAATTTGTAAATGAAGGTGTTTATTATTAAAGGTGAAAAAAAATC
>JAFFST010046824.1:57579-75097 GCA_022414735.1 Noturus placidus
ATATATATATATATATATATATATATATATATATATATATATATATATATGAGGCAAATATTATGTCTTTGACAGTGTATTAAAATCTGTATTCATTGTAGCACTGTTTTGAACACTATTAAGTGTCCTCTTTTTGGAAAACCAGAATATGGTCACCCAAACTTTTATGATGTAATGTTAACTGTATTAGTGATCTTTTATTTATATTTTTTCATTTATTTATTTATTTTCTTAAAACAAAAAGCTCTAAATCAACATATTTTAGATCATAATTCTTTTCTCTTGACTTTATTTACATATGTGACCTTAAAGTAATCCAAAATTGATCAGATTACATTCCTTTCATATTGTGATACTTGGGTTACATTATTGATGACATTTTTTTATAAAGTAATTTGTAACTGTAACGGAATAAATTTTTAAAGTAACCCTCCCAACCCTGCTTACCAACCCGGCTCTCCATCACATGCAAGCTCCTACAGTACATAAACCTGAAGTTATGACATACGTATATGACAAGTAACCATTTTTAAACAAATGGCAACCAATAATATATCTATAAGTGCATTTAAAATACAATAATACAATACATTTCAGGCTTTACAGTACCTGTCTACACATGCACAGTATTGCATGCATTTTATTTACAGCTTTACTCACATTTCACTTCAAGAATCATTTAAAACAAGATGGGTTTCTAAAAAATTTTTAAACATTCTGAATATTCAGTTCTCACAGCATTTGTCTTATTGCAGCATTGTGTATTTCATTCAAATGATAACCCGAGTACACTCCTAACACACATTTATATTTTACATTTATATCATTTAGCAGAGGCTCCTTTCCAATGCGACAAACATGCTTTGACATCAATGTCAAAAACAAATCCTCATGCTAATACATATAGGTTAGTGTCTAAGAATACTATACATTGGTTTCAACTCAAAAAAGTTACATTTTACAAGTTTTACAATCTTTTGATCTCAAACTCTACAGTATCTACAGTCTACAGCAAAAACAATCGAATCGGCCTGGTCATTCCCATAGTTTCGGAGAGGACTATAAAAAGTTAGTATGTGTTAGTCCAGCAACAAAAGCAACTTTTTTCCATTGATTTAAGTACCATGATCCTCTATAGGTGATACATTAACATCCCTAATGCTTTCAGTAAATAAGTTAAATATTTTATATAATTAAAAAGGTAACACTGTACGATAAGGTAACCTTAAGTGATTATTTAACATATTAGATAACGTATCAATAATTAACATCAGTATTAGTATATCATCAGTAAAATTATCAATGGAACTAACAATTAAAAGTGACTAAAACTATTAATTGATTTCAGTACTGAGGCTGAAAAACCGAGTTGTAATATTTGTACTTGGAGGCCAGAATTCAGTACGATATCAAAATTAAGTATTGCTTTAATGTCATTTTTGCTCATCTATGTGGACTTGTGGTCATGGAGTGAATAAACATTAGTAAATGCAGGTCTATTTAGTTAACATATAAACCAATTTCAATTAATACATGTATTATATTACTTATGGTTTAATAATGTTGACATTCGTAGTTTGTTCATACTTTCTATATCCTGAAGATACATTGTTTCAAGTCTATAAAAAGTTTGTTGTGGTAGATGTGTAGACCTCATAAAAGTGGTGCCAGTGGAATTAGCCCATAAATAAAGAGAGTGAACAGCTTTAGTCACTGGAAAATAGTGAGTGAGAAAATAAGCTCTCTCTTTTCTTTTTAGGAGCAAACAGTGAAACATGACCATTTATTTTTTTTTACTCCTATTTAACAACACTTTAACTTCACTAGTAATGTCCTACAAACTTCTCACAAATTAAATAATAAAATACAGTACCAACCAACAAGCACGGGAATCACTAAACACATAATAAATATTTCAATACAGACATACAGTAGCCTAATATTAACACCTGTTCATAATACATACAGTCTGAAGACTACAAATTGCAGTACTGTGAGGAAGCTACTGAATATGAGACTATTTCAGGTTAATGCACAGCTAAGCCAGAGCACTATCCATCCATCCGTCCATTTTCTATACCGCTTATCCTACAGGGTCATGGGGAACCTGGAGTTGATCCCGGGGAGCATTGGGAACAAGGCGGGGTAGACCCTGGACGGGGTGCAAACCCATCGCAGGGCACAATCACATGCACATTCACACACTATGGTCAATTTGGTCATGCCAATCAGCCTATATGCAGGTCTTTGGACTGGGCAGCACGGGGAGAACATGCAAACTCCGCACACACAGAGCCGCAGTGGGAATCGAACCCCCCGACAATAGAGGTTCGAGGTGACGTGGTAACCACTAAACCACCATGAGCTTGCCAGAGCACCATTATTGTGAAAATGGTCATGGAACTATAGCTATTTAAATATTAATTAGAGGTCGACCGATAGTGGATTTTAGCGATACCAATAAATAAGTTGGGCAGTACCTGCCGATAACCGATTAATCAACTGATAATATCAGTAATCAAGAGAAACATAACATAAAGTAAAATATTGCTGAACTTTATTACAAAAATAAACAGTACAAATTGTACCAGTATTTTAAATGCATCATATAAAAAAAACTAAACAAATATATAAATATTAATATATAAACTATTAGTAAATATTAAAGTAAATGATGTGCATCAAAACTGAACCAAAAAGTAACACTCCAAATAACACAGAAAAAATAAAGACAACCAAAATGAAAAAAAAAAAAAAAAAAAAAAAACTTGTCAGTGTAACGGACACACCTGGGAAAAACTATCAGTGTGTATTACTATTATTATTATTATTATTATTGGTGCCAATTAATCAGCAAAACCGATCAGTCGGTCGACCTCTAATATTAATCAATGTGACTGGTTTTAAACAGAATTGTCTTATTTATTTTGTTGGTCAGACAACCTTATATTTTAGCTAACTAATATTAAGAATGGCAGATAAGCATTGAATAATGACATACAGTATATCCAGGTAAATCTATCTCAGATGTCTTGAGGCTTTTGGGTTGACCTGTATGTTCTCAGATTCACAATCTAATCTAAGTTCTTGAGGAATTTAGTTTAGGTCCTAGTTGTTGCCATGGTATAGTGTAGTATGAGGGGTCTCACCAGATCTGTTCAGTTCACAGTATTTTCACATAGAACAAGAGAATATTTGGATTGTTCAGCACCAAATAATTCACATTAGGAAAACGTAACAAAACCCTGATTTTTATATCAGCCCACTCACTCGTCATCACTCCACATGTACATCTCTTCTATTCCCTTTTTCTCCACTGCTCCATATCTGTTCTGCATACTGAGGCCAAGATGCTCCGTGATGGGCAGCTGATCACCCTCAAGGTCACAGTTGTTCCTAGAAGCGAACATCTGGCTGATCTCCACAAATGTCTTGTTCTTTGTCTCAGGGATGATGAAGTAGATGTAGGCTGCCACACCCATACAAATGCCAAAGAACACCAGGTAACAGAACGCCCCTGCTGACATCTGGGAAGAAGATTTGATGTATTGGGCAGATACAATGTCGTCACCTCTCAGTTAGTGATATCTGAATTCTATTAAACTTCTTGGGCTGAAATCACAGCCTACATTTCTCTAAAACCTGCACTAAATCAAGTCGAAATACATTATGCATTAGAGGGAGAGCTGTACCTGTAGGAATGGGAAGACAAATCCGACAGTGAAGTTAGATAACCAGTTGAGCGCGCCCCCAACGATGTATGCTGAGGGTCGGTGAGACTGCTTAAACAGCTCACCTGTCATAAGGAAGGGCACTCCAGCTGTGCAGAGACATATCTGTTACTACACTGTACTACAAACAATCAATTCCTTCATTCAACATCAGAGGGTGGCATTAATTAATTTATTGTGTATGGTGTTCTTGGTCTTAAAAGAGGTGAACTGTTCTGATATGCCTATTATCTGCAGCAGGTGTTCTCAAACATTTTGTACCCTTTTATTGAACCTATTATGATTGCAGAATCTATTCAATTCATGGGATCAAACATTTAATGTGATGGGACAGGATTTCTTTTACAGTAAAACCAAACTATCTGCTAGTGCCAGTGTCTGCTCAAAGTTAGCATCAATTGTAAGAACCATACTACTTAGTTGCACAGGTGAAATGGTGGTGATATTTTAATAAGCTGTGGCCATGAACTAATTAAAAGCTATATTTCTAGAGATCTATTTTGTGGCCACGTATGTAACTTATATAGTTACTATAGTATATAAAAATGAGTGAAACATCGAAGTACATTATTGTGGTCATAACACCTAAGCAGGGAGATGACTCAAAATTACTCTTTCTTCAATCTTGGAATGCAATTTTAAGACATACTGGAGTCACTGGGATTGTGACATGATTGACTAATACGAATAGAATTGTTTGGCCATTCCCATATAATAATTACTTGGAGATTGTGTATTAATTATGATATTCCCCCCACAACAAAATTCATGGGCCTAAGTTTCACAAGTCATTGCCATTTCTTTGGTATTGTCAGGTAGTGGAGATGGATACAAGTGCAGGCTTTTTATTAAATAAAAGACAAACAAAAAAGAATCAAATGAAGTCATAAATTTAACAAACCAAGAGCTAGAGTACACACTAGGCTACAGACAACAGAAACTACGTGGCTAAATAAAGAACTCTAAGGGCTTAAATAGGGACATTAAATGAGGGGAAACACAAGACAGGTGCGAGTCATTAAAGAGGCATGTGACAGGGTCATAAGGTCTGTTGTAGTCTGTGAGGGTGATGGGAGATGAAGTTTAAGGTGGCGGAACATGGGGTTGATGTGACAGGTATCTTGTAGTCACAGCATATACATTTTTGGGCATGACTAACTAAAACATTCACCGTGTCACCTCAGCAGCTTCATAACATGCAAACACACAAACACACACACACACACACACACACACACACACAAATTGTGGTTCCAACTGATGTAAGCAATGGGAAAACTACAGCAATGTTATTCATGGCCAAAGCCACTGTCCATAGATGGAGAGGGGAAATGCCAAAAACAGGAAATCAGTTATAAAAAAAGTAATAAAGCCTTGTTGATTGTCTCACCAGGCCCAATGCAGAATCCTGCAATGATGCCCACCACGCAGGTCACGCTGACATAGTGCATGAAGGGCACGTGAGCCTGACATTAGAAAAAAGCAGAGCAAAATGAACAACCAGCACCTACCCTCCATTCAAACACATGGCCCTCCAGTCCAATCTAAGGTCCTAGTAAATCTGACTGGTCAAGTGGAGACATAAACAAAAGGTTTCTGTCTAAATACACAATGGTCATTTTGTCTAACAGTTACATTGCTGGTACAAAGGAAATCAGTCAATTTGACAAACCTTATTATTCAAAACAGAATAAGTGCACATACTATATAATGGATGTTGCAGCTGTAATAAAAACATTTACATTTATTCACTTAGCAGACACTTTTATCCAAAGCGACTTACAAATGAAAGATACGAAAAACAAAAAACAAACGAACAAAAAAAAAAAAAAAAACCACAAGAACTCAACTTTAGATAGATAGATAGATAGATAGATAGATAGATAGATACTTTATTGATCCCCCAGGGGGAAATTCGAGAAATACTTTAGACAGATTTCAAAAGATTGAGGTAAAGCAGCTACCTGCAGAACAAGAGCAAGGGTGATGCCTGCACAGCACATGCCCATAAAGCTGAATCCACCAATCAACAGAGGCCTGCGACCTACTCGCTCAATGGTAAAACACTGCAGAGAAAGCAGATCAAAATAAACAAATAGGTTCTTGCTAATATTACGTCTTTTAAGCACATGGATCTGTCATCAAACCCGAACCAAGAGAAGAAGTAGTTTCTGTCTAGGGAAGAGAAGGAAAAGGAAGAGGAGGAGCTATAAGCTTGATCACTTGTCCACTCTTTTAAAAAAGACAGATATAATGCATTAGTATATATAATGGATATAAAAAGTCTACACGCCCTTGATAAAATGGCAGATTTTTGTGATGAAAAAAAAAATGAAAGCAAGATAAATCAAATCAGAACGTTTTCCACACTTAACGTGAAAATACAATGTATACAAATTAAATGAAAAACAACAAGAAACATTTTAGGGAAAAATAGGGAATTTTTTTTTTTACAATAGCTGGTTGCATAAGTGTGCACTTCTTTTTATAATTGGGGATGTGGATTCAATCTCATATTCAAAAGAAATTATCAATAATTCACAAAGACAAGACCAAAACCAACAGCAAAGTAAAAGGTTGTTGGTAGCATAGTTTAAAAAATATTATATTTAGAATAGTTTATGGTTTCCTTATTCACTGTTATCATTGTGTAAAATACAGTGTTTTTGGAAATTATTGAGACCACATAATTAAGTCTTTTGGTTATTAGTCTACAAACAGTAAGCCATAATGACAGAGTAAAAACGACTTTATAAACTGTTGCAAATTTATTGAAAGTCAAAACCTGAAATCTCGCATTAAGGCTTTTCACACTGTACTTAACCCAGGGTTATCGTGGTTATAAACCCCCCTTTTAAGCCTGGGTAAAAGAACCCGAGAGTGAGAGCGTTTTCTTACTCCAATGAGTCCAGCAATGACCTCTATGGCACCTGTGCCCACTGTTGTGTACTGAACCTGTGAGATAGAGATTCCCGCATTCTCAAAGATGGAATTTGTATAGAACCAAATCTGAAAAACAAGTAGGTAAGTTAAACACATTTACATAAAGTGCCATTCTCCACCAACTGCAGCTTTAGAGTACAGAAGTACATAAAAATTTAACTATGAAAATTGTGACTACAGTTTTAAGAGGAGATCCATAGATTGACTCTCCTCCTGAACCATCTAAACAAGAGGAACACTCAGAAGACATACAGTAAGTGACATCTGACGGTGCAGAGATGGGAACGTTATATAAGAGGTAGCAAAGTTACAAAAAGTATTAAGCAAGAAATTAAAATAGATTAGGAAAGATCAAAGTGATACACACATACTATTGTAATTAGGCTTATTATACTTTATACTACATATAATATACACATTGTAGTATGTAATAATCTAATGTAGTATGTAGTAATATTCAAGTACTGCATATCCTTATGCATATCGTAGATCACTAAAACACAAAGTCTGACTCACTGCATCAATGCCAGACAGCTGCATGCCCATGTTGATGACAATGACTGATATGACCTGCCAGCGGACGGCTCTGTCTTTTAGCAGTTCATACACTGAGACGGTCCTCACTGAAGAGAGTGAGCGCTGCTCCTTCTGCATCTCCTCCACCTCCGCCTGGATATTAGCTTTTGCTCTATACCACCTCAGAGCTAACAATAATACCAGCACACAATAAACAAAGCCAAAATTATATAGCTGATCCAAACTATACTATACTATACTACACTATAGAATACAGTGATGCTCTAAAAAAAAAAACCTGTAAAAAGAATATCATGCTTCATGTGCATCATGCTTCAAATGTTATAGTTTTGGTCAGACTACAATGTATTTACCTGTTTAAACAATATCTCACTAGAACAGGAAACATGCTGCATTACTGGCTTTCTGCTTGCACATGTACACACTAAAAACTTGTGAAATAGGATACTTAAATGTTTTCCACACTGCAACACTAGAATACTGGGAAGCATTTATTCTAGCTTACTGGCATGCTAGCATAATTTAATACTGGCATACTACCCTTAGCATACTGCACATTAGCATGCATTCATAGTTGCATATTCCATCCATCCATCCATCCATCCATCTTCAACCGCTTACTCCTTTTCAGGGTCACGGGGAGCCTGGAGCCTATCCCAGGAAGCATCGGGCACAAGGCGGGGTACACCCTGGACAGGGTGCCAGTCCATCGCAGGGCACAAAAGTTGCATATTGTACTTGTACAAATACTTGCCTACTTGCGCACTGCACAATTCCATACATGGATAGTAACAATAGCAGACTAGCACACTTGCACATTAATACACTAACAAATTCGCATAATAATGGACTAGCATTCTTGAATATTTGCACTGCAAGGTGACAGTCAACTCAGCCTTGTGCCATCACTGGCAATCAGCTCCACCTGTGCCTGGGTCTATTTAAAGAGAGTTTTCCAATAAGCCTTGAGTCAACCTTGCTATGAGTTGGCAATTCTCCTAAGTACATCTTGGTATTTTCTCTGACTTATCTAGTTAGTGGGTGGCTCACTGGGTTGAGTTCTTGTGTCTGCTCCCTGGAGACCATGGTTCAAACCCCTGCACCCCTCTCCATTACTTGCACCATAGCATACTACAGTGCTTGGATACTTTCACACTATTATACACACTATCATACTACCATGCCTATGTATTTATATATTTACAAACGTGCATTCTAGGCCAGTGGTTTTCAAAGTGGGGGTCGCGGCACCCTTGTGGGCAGCCAGGGGGCGCCAGGGGGGCCTCAACAATTTGGTGTGAAAAATAAATTCTCACTCTCATCCTCTGTTTGAGGATGTCCTTGATTTAACCCAGGTGTCTTTGGTTTAGATTAATTATGTTGGGTATTTAAACCCCTCGGGCCTATGCGCACGTCGCACGATATTTGTAATTGAAATACCTGTGTGAGAAGCATCAGTATTAACGGTTCAGCATCTAAGTTTAGCATGCCAAGCGGTCTTTGTTTTCATGTCCTGTTTCCTGCCTCGACTCTAGTCCCATGTTTTCTCGCTAACTCTGTATAGACTGTGTTCCCGTGTTTGCTTGTTTGTTTCATTGATTAATTAATAAATAAAGACCGTGCTCCTGCACTTATCCTGTTTATCTCTGTGTTTTGTAACAAAAGGTGGGTTTTAGGCATTGTCAAAGCTCATGTCAAATTTTACATTGTGAATAAATAATGAAATTACCCTTGAGAGTAGCGTGAATGTTGTGTTTCTCAATCAACAAGTAACGAGGACTCTCAGGAAGCCATGGCAATAACATTAGTTGAATAATGATTGGAACCACAACCAGAGAGAGGAAAAGAGGCCAGTGCTCTTCCTGTGGAGAAAAGACATGACATTTCACTCTATAGCAGAAAACAGATTGTGTTATTAATAATCTGTATTTTAGGGAACTCTGTATGTAAAGGATTTCTGCACAAATGACAAAGAAAAATGCTTGACAAGCAAAAGATCTTCAAACCTTATGAGTATTGAGAAAATACCATTATGTAATTACTGAACACAAAAGTCAGATTTATCTCTACCCATCTACACTTATGAAAACCATTTTGGTGTGTCTGTGAGAACCCATAAATGTTTTCTGTGCAGAACATTCCAACAGGGATTTTTCTTTTCAGTTAAAGCTTCAACTAGAACCACTATAAAAAGCTACAATCATGCTAGTTTACCATAGAATACTTGTGCACACACATGCATACTGACCTTTTACCACACTAGCACAGAACAATCATGGGAAACATACTTAAGAGCTTGCTGGTATGCTAGCATACATGCATGCTAACATGCTTTAAAATTGTATATCACTAACAAACTAGCATACTATATCAGACTACTGCAAAGTTCCTTACTAACAAACCTGCACACTAATATGCTTGCCTTTAAAGTTCCATCTACAACCACAGTATAAAGCTATAACCATCAACCATCAATTGCTTGCCAGTTGAAGTTCCATCTAGAACCACAGTATAAAGCTATAACCATCAACCAACCATTGAAAAGCCCATTTTCTAAGAGTGTATTTTGTGTAATCAGATTTAACTGTGATTATCAGTAATCTTACTTCACCTTTCCCAGGACTTCATGAAGTCCCAGAATTTGAGCAATGAAAACTCCAACACAGATGAAGATGCTAGGCACAAGCCCCAGGAAACCACGGAGGTTCTTTGGAGCGATTTCTCCCAGGAACATGGGCACTACACTAAGAGAAATCCCTGCTCAAGTAAAAAGGATTGGAAATTATTTTCAAGCATAAGTGAATTTATCACTTGCCTTGCATTTACTTTAGCCAAAATATCAACATCAGTGGTCTACAAGCAAAACAAGCATACCTGATCACTACCCTATTTGCAGAACTGCATATATAAATACTTGAATAATGTCATACTAGCATCTCAATAAATATATACTGTACTAGTACTCACTAGTACTATCTACTTATAGATCTACACAGCATAGTAAATGTGTATGCTAGATTATCTATGCTATCTTACTTGGATATTTGCACATTATAATATTAGCACAATAGCATACTAGCATGTCTGCATACTTGCATAGTTGCAAACTTGCACACTAACATATGCAGTACACTAGTACAGTGGTTTTCATAGTGTGGGCCGCTAGGGGCCTCAACAATTTGGTGTGAAAAATAAATTCTCACTCTCAGACAACCCAGACACACTCAATTCCTAATGTAATGTAAAATATATAAGGCGCATGCTAAAACATACGGTTGTTATGCCTCGGCCAGCAGATGGCACTCCAGCATGAACTAACTCTAGACACGTGACTAATTGTTTTGGATTCGGTTGGATTCGGTGATATATCCCAGCTGTGTCATGTTTGGTTTGATTATGTTGGGTATTTAAACCCCTCGGGGCGAAGAGCGCATTGCGAGTTATTGTTCTTTTTTTGAAGGTCTGTCTTGAGTGTTTGCCAAATGAAACCAGTATGGTTAGCCTTAGCCAAAGCCAGTATGGTTAGCCTTAGCCAGGAATGCTAAGCGGTGCTTGTTTGTTTGTTTGTTTTGTTCTTAAATAAAGACGGTTCTCCTGCACTTATTTAAACCCCCCGGGGCTAAGAGCACATTGCGCGTTATTGTTCTTCGTTTGAAGGTCTGTCTGTTTGCCGAATGAAGCCAGTATGGTTAGCCTTAGCCGAAACCAGTATGGTTAGCTTTAGCCGGGGATGCTAAGCGGTGCTTGTTTGTTTGTTTTGTTCTTAAATATAGACGGTTCTCCTACACTTACTTATTGCCTCCAACTTCGTGACAACGGTCTACAAAGGTAATTGAAAAAAAAGGTAATTGAAGCAAAACAGTGAGTTAAGTTGAACTTTTTTCAACAAATGTTGTTTTGCAGCATACCGGTAGTATACCTAGGGGGCGGAGGTAAGCGTACGTACTGTACGTATTACGTAATGTTCTCTGATTGGTTTATCACTGCCAGTGTACGTAGTGTACGCATTACGTCCCTGTGTCAGTGGGAAATGGTCCGACAGTCAATCAAGCGGAGCGCTTACCAAAGTCGCACAACATTTTTACAGATTTTGGAACTCAGTCCACCCATAAGGCGCACCATATTATTAGGCGCATGGCAGATTTTTGAGAAAATTTAAGGCTTTTAGGTGTGCCTTATATTGCGGAAAATACGGTAATTATTAATTTAAAAAAGGAGGATATATTCAGAAATCTGTACTTTTAATGTGTTTTAAAGACATCTTGCAAAAGGGGGGCCTTGGGAAAATGTTAATGCCATTTGGGGGACTTTGCCCTGGAAAAGTTTGGGAACCCCTGCACTAGTATACTAACATACAATGTAGCAAGCGATCATGCCTGCATGCTTGAATACTTACAAACATGCATGCTAGCAGACTTTCACACTAATATACATACTATCATACTACAATAAGTGTACACTAAAATAAACTATGTGGCCAAAGTTATGTGGACACCTGACGACCCATATATGGGAAACAAGGAGCTCAAACCTGTTCCAGAGTGGCAGTGCCCATGTGCACAATGCAAGCTCTATGAAGACATGTTTTTGCAAAGGTTGGAGTGGAAGAATTTGAGTGGCCTGCATCGAGGTCTGTCATCAACCCTACTGAACACCTTTGGGATGAACTGGAACACTAACTGCATGGATCGCAGGAATGTTCTTGTGGCTGAATGAGCACAATTCCCCAGAACCACACTCCAAAATCTAATTGAAAGCCTTCCCAGAAATGTGTAGTTTATTATTACAGCATAGGAGGACTAAATCTGGAATTGGATGTTCAACAAGCACATGTATGTTTGATGGTCAGGTGTTCACAAACCTTTGGCATAAACAGTGTTGTAAAAAATATTTGTTTATTTGAGTATTTGATTTATTCTGTTTTTGTGTATATATCATACTAAATAGGTTTTAGGCAAGACCCAGGCTTGGGAAGTTGTGTCATTAGCTTTGGACAGGTGCTTGACTTGGTGGGCTGTCTCGTCAGCCTTTCTTGAGTGTGGAGCAACATTCTCAGCGGAGCAGGATGGCAGAGCAATGTCCTCAGTGGAGCAGGAAGGTGGAGCAACGTCCTCCATCGACTCTGTATGCTGAAATTGGTTGGCTGTGTCAACAAACTCAGGCGTGAGCAAAACGTGGATGGTTGTGCTAACAGACTCGGGCATGAGCAGAGCTTGGTTGTACGTGTCAACAGACTTGGGCATGAGCAGAACTTGGATTTCTGTCTCATTAGACCTCGTGACGTCGGCTTCAGGTTGTCTCTTCGTCCTCGGACAGAAACTTGGCTTGGGAGGCTGTCTCTTTGACCTTGGACTGGAACTGGGCTTGAGAGGTCATCTCTTCGACTTCAAGCAGGAACTGGGCTTGGGAGGCCATCTCTTTGACCTCAGACAGGATAATGGCATGAGAGGTCACCTTGTTGACCAGGAACTTGACTTTATGTTGGCTCTCTGGGGATGAGACCGGCATGTGGGTGTCCTGCTATAGCTCTGGGGAGGAGGTCATTATGTAGACCTCCGACTGGAGCTCTGCAGAGGAGACCACATAGTGTTTCTTGAGCAGAACCTTTGGGGAGTAGGTCACCCAGTTTGCCTGCTCATAATAGTTGGTGAACAGCAAGTCAGGTTTATCTGTGAGGCATGCCTCCCCCAAAAGATCCTCCAGGATGGCCCTGGATTCTGAACTACCAAACACAATAACGAATAGTCCCACGAACTGAGTTACATTCTCAAGTCCCCTGGATCCCATAGCAAGTAGACGCTGTACCCACTGGAGGGATGGGCCAAAAAGCTGGGACAAAAGGAACCTTGGCCATTGCTTCTCACCGAACTTGCGGTCCTCTACGCTTACAAAATAGATCTGTCAGTCAACAAGAAAATATTCAGGGTAGCCTGATAACCCATCATATGGACCTGGGAGATCTACAACAGTCCATTGAGGAGACTGGAGTGAATCCACAGCTGGGATGGTTTGCTTGGTTTCCTAATGTGACGTCTCATCCTCTCTCCTGCCGTTTCCATGTTATAGGCAAAGTATTCCGTCCCTTAATGTAGGCTGAGACTGAAGCAATTTCAGCTGTGCAGTTTAATAAAATAACATGTCCATGGCGGCCATGATTGTAGGCCGCAGTGCAGGATGGGAAATGTAGTAGATGGTTTGCTGTGATATGACACATGTTGCCTTTTTTTTTAGCTTAAATTTTGTTTTAAATTCTTAAACTATTTAGTATGATGTATATACCAGAAAACAGAAGAAACCATAAAATACTTTTTGCAGCATGCTAGTACTATTATACTATAGTACTTTTACAGTAGGATAACCTAAACACAAGGACACTTGCATACAAGCATACTTGCAAGTTATGATACTTAAACACTACCATATTAGTATAACTGCATAATTCACATTTACCTGTGAAATGTTCAGTTCTACCTTTTGGTTTGCAACTCCTCATTTCTTTAACAGAATACATCCAAACTGCTACAGACTCTTCCTGCAAACCTACAGTGCTAGCACACTACATCAGTGTACCTGAATGTATTCCTGTGATGAAGCGACCGATGATGATCATCTCAGGAACACCAATATGCCTGCTAAAGCCCATGAGTCCACCAGCTACAAACACCAGAACTGTGCTCTTCACCAGTGTCCCTCTTCTACATAAAAACACAGAGAGGATAAAAAGAAAATCATGTCTACATTTTGCATAGAAAATTTTAAGAGATTTACCAAATCTTTTTGGAACTCATATCTAGGTGAAATATTATTTCAAACATCATAAGATACAAGTGTCAAATTTATAGAACATTGCGGCTTGGTGCAGTACCTTCCGAATTTGGTGACTAGCATTCCCACAGTGAGGGAGCCTACCAGTCCACCAATGGCGAAAATGGACACGGTAATGGAGTAAAGCGCTGTGATGCTGTCATTGCTCAGACCACGCCCATTACGCCTCACTGCCGTGTGGTTATAAAAGTCCTTTATATACTGGGAAGATGTGCAAACAGAACATGTACAGTTTTATTTTCATGTGATGTTGACATGTTCTTTGAGTAGCTGAATGTGATCATTTACAATACAAGAATTAAGAATACAAAATAATCAAAAGATGATTTTACTTTTTATTTAAATATAAATTTAGTGCATAATTTTCATGAGTTTTTCGCAATTTGATTAACTTTCATGTGATTTTCTTCACTATGTACAATTGTAGTGTATTTTAATTTCACATGCGAATTACACTTGCATTTCATGTCTTGTCTTCACATGACTGAGATTGTACACACTAATATATATATATATATATATATATATATATATATATATACACACACACATACATACACACATACATACATACATACACACACACTATTTTACAGTGATTACAAAAAAAAAAAAACATTTAGGACACAGAATTCATATAACTCTGCTTGAACTGCTTTAGGACTTGGCAAGTCAAAATCAGTTTATCAAATTGAGTTTATGCTCCAGAGACTGCAATTATTGCTCAATGACTGTTCAAAGGTCATCATGGAGATTAAAGTTATTAAGGGGTTTCAAAGTAGTACAACAGAAAAGTGAGTTTGAATCCTGGTGACAATACAGTGGAAATGCAGAGGAATCACATGCTACCCTTCACCCTCCCAGCTTTGTATCAGACATGTGATATAGGGGAGGCCAAGCTTGTGGGCAGGAACTGGCAAATTGGGACAAACTGGAGTTAATTGTACATTATAAAGAACCATCAAGAATTATTATATTTAAGAAAATTGTGAAAAAGGCTGTACATGATATGGTGCCAAAACTCTCGTATAATGAATAATATAATGACAACTGAATGGGATGTAATATTTGGAACTGCCTCTTTCATCCTTATGGTACAAAATTTTAAGTTTCCTGTGAAAATAATACACTTTAAATGATATAAGAAATACCTCAAACACACTGCTAAAGCACACTTGTGTGTGTGTGTGTGTGTGTGTGTGTGTGTGTGTATCTCTCTCTCTCGCTCCATCTCTCTCTCTCTCCACACCAACATCCTCTCATTCACTGATATTTTAAAGACACAAATTTGATTAGTTCAACAGTTTAGGTTTCTCTGCTTTAATAATGGACTTCGTATGTAGTGCAACAGAACATGCTATTAGTCCAACTTTCAAAAGCATGATTTTACATAAATTGGTAAGCCATTTCATATCAATATTGCAAAGAATTAAATGAATCCAATTTAAAAATTTTGAATAGATAAGGTTAGGTTGAAGAGTGATATTAGTGGATTTTTTTTTCGTCCTTCACTGCTATTGTTCGGGGTCACCACAGCGGATCACCCATCCACATATTTTGATTCTGGCACAATTGTTACCCCGGATGCCCTTCCTGACGCAATCCTCCCCAGTTTTTCACGACGCATGCTAGCCACTAGTACACCAGTGGGATTAGTGGATGAAAACCTTTTTTTCATTACTTTTATGACAGTGTGTGAGAAATCATTCCTACGTGAATGATTCCTACTCCTTAAATTGGAATAATTTAAAATTCCTGCTGTAATGTAGAGGTGGAAAAACAACACACAAACACTTTGTATTCTCCTACAAGTAATGAACAGTCACATTCATACAGTACCCTATGAATATCCATCCATCCATCCTCCCTCTACCGCTTACTCCTTTTTCAGGGTCACGGGGAACCTGGACCTATCCCAGGAAGCATCGGGCACAAGGCGGGGTACACCCTGGACATGGTGCCAGTCCATCGCAGGGCACAATCACATACACACTCACACACCCATTCATACACTACGGATACTTTAGAGACGCCAATCAGCCTACCATGCATGTCTTTGGACTTGGGGAGGAAACCGGAGTACCCGGAGACCCTATGAATATCATGATTTTAATGATACTTACCTGAGCAGGAGAATTGACTACAGCTAGGTTATAGCCATAGAGCATAGAGCTGCCAAAAGATGAGAGCAATGCTGCTGCTAGCAGGGTTGGGGTTAAATGCTGTAAAAACAACACAAACAGAATGAAATACCTGGAACAATGTCATCTGAAATACAAGGTAATGAATACCACTGGCATCCAACCAAAATGCATGAGCATGGCACTGTAAATGGCATGACAGCCTATTAACTATAAGAATAGTGCCTTTGAGTTACACATCAGAAGGTCATGAGTTGAAATACCAGCATCACTAAGTGGCATGGTTAAGGCTTTGAGAAAGACTGCTCACTTGTATCCTACCTTAAATGTAAGTCGACTTAGATAAAAGCATGAGCTATATGAGCAAATGTCAGGGATTTTATAGGAAAGTAGAAGAATCTAATAATGTGGCCACTGAGTGTACTGTATGTCACATGGTTTGCACAATGCATGCTGCAAGTGATGGATTTCTTTCTGGCAATAATCCATCTAGCTGTGCACATGACTGCATTTGCAAAAGTAGGAGCTATAGTCAAGCCTTCTGAGAGTGTGCAGCTAGGAGTATTGGAACAGAGTCAGTCTTTGATTCAATCTTAAATCTCTCTTAAAGCCTGCCAGCATCAGGAGCATTAGCTTTTATTTGGTAAGGAACACCAACAATTTGTCATGGTTGTTAAAAAAAAATGAAAAAAGAACTGTAACACACGAGTGGAAATGGCTAGCAGATGTATCACCAGTGGAAAAAGAAATTTCATCATCAGTGTGAAAAAAGGGAAATGATTACAGAGTCAAAAGAAATATCATTCAAATCCATTGAGCATTGAGATTTTATTGGTTGTATGCACTCTGATACACTGGCACGTTGAAGAGAAAGTTGAAAAGTGTTTACTGCCTGGTCAAACTTATCATGTACCAGATCATTTTTAGCAATACCATATACTTTTATTTTTTGTAGGAATTCAAAGCACACATAAAGAGAATCGATAGGAATACACAATGTTACATTAGATAAAAATAAACATGCAAGTTAAAATTAATAATAGATCAATGGACTGATAGCACAATAAACAAACCAACACAAACATTCATTCCATGTTATGAGTGACTTACCCCTCTAAGTTTTCCACCTGGCTCGTCTAAAACTTCCTCCGCCATGTGCTAAATTTCCAAAGAGAGAAGAAGAGAAAGCTTGCTGATTGTAATTGTCTCCACAGAATTCAGGCTCACAGAGGGATACGACCAGCCTGTGTGCAGCACCTCCTCCTGCTCCTCCTGCTCCTCCTCCTCCTCCTGCTCCTCCTCCTCCTCCTGCTCCTCCTTCACCTCTCATGACCAACTCAT
>JAFFST010046824.1:80938-90952 GCA_022414735.1 Noturus placidus
CAGAAAAAAGGGAGTGGCTCCTAATTTCATTGTACGTGTATAATGACAATAAAGGCATTCATTCATTCAGGCATTCATTCATTCATTCATTCATTCATTCACTTTCACACAAGGCGCTATTCATGGTTTCTCTAGCTTCCCCTTTTTCCTTCCCAGCTCTACATCACAAGAATGTCACGTTTTCTGTCACTTACTTTAAACCATTAAATAAGTTGTTTTTTTTTTTTTTTCTTTGTCTTGAGTATATTAACAATGATTGATTTATTTACAGACAATAAAGCGAGTCTCAACACTGCCACCTGTCAGTTCCAGGGTCTCTGGTTCTGTCCTGAGTCTCTTCTGTGCCGCATGTTCTCTCAGTGTCCACATGGGTGCTTCTGGGTTCTCCTATTTCCCCTACCTCCAAGTAAATGCTGGTAGGTGAATTGATCACTCTAAATTGCCTTTAGGTGTGAATGTGTGTGAATTATGCTCTGCGTTCAGCTTTGAGTTAATTTGCTCTCTCTCTAGTCATTTTATACGATATATTATGATGCCTTTAAGGGAGAAACCATAAGTCAGTTTTAATATTACAGATGATATATTTATTTTGACACTGGCTTGTTTGTCATTCTGTACCTATGTGAATGCACACCTCTAGCACATATGAGAGAGAGAGGGGGGGGGGGGGGGGAGAAATCACAAGCAGGGTTAGCTTGAGAGGACCGAGAAACCTCTCGCTGTGAGGGATAATTGTACCAAAGAGCCTTCACTTGCTGTCTCTCTTTTGTCTCATTTTATGCAATATATTGTGATACCTTTAAGAGAGAAGACACATTGGGTTTAAAATGACACATTATGCATTTGTAGAAATAAAGTTCAGGCAATGTGTCAAACCTTAGTTTTATTATTATTTATTCAACGATTATAATCAGTACATTGTTAAAATACTTGAATCAGGAAGTAAATAGTTTCCCAATTCATAACAACAACAAATACATATACAGTGTATTTGTGAAATACAGTGAAACAGAATACCTACATTTATTTTTTTAATCATGACCCCCTCTAATTTCTGTTTCAACAGTGTCTATATATAGAATAATGCAAATTACCCATACCATTTACTGTATTAAGGTACAATACAACTGCAGAAAAGAATATATAGCATTCATTTCTATCAATAATAAGCAACAAAAATCTCATAAGAAAGCACATGCAAAATTAATTACTAATTATTACTGATTAATAAAACCCACAAATCATGTCCATGAACTGCTGACTTCTGAATTCTAATATACTTGAGCAGAATATAAAAATAACAACACCAACCCTCTTAAATTTTCAGTGCCTTTGGGGAAGATTCAAATCCTCAAATATTGGCAGGAGTAGTGACTTTCAGATTAACATCATCCACCTGTTAAAAAAAAGAAAGCATCTATGAACATTCCTGTTTATTATAATGCAAATATACAATATTACATTTTAATTATTTATTTTGTAAATTATAACTTGCTTGATTTTATAATTGTTGCATTTACAATGGTATGTCCTACAGTAGGGTTTCCTTAAAATGTACAATTTAAGGGTAAGACGTAGCTAAATATATAATTCTTTACTATTGAGTCCACACTATTCTGGGCTTGACCCTGTTTGTTTTGTTCTATATTATAGAGTTTTCCTTAAACTGCTTATAGTGCATTTATCATAAAGCACTGTCGTGAATCCTTAACAGTATCATGATTAAATATGTGAAAACATAGTTACCGTAAAGTACAATAGTAAAACAATGCTAGTGTCCATGTCACTACCACCGTTTTAATACAGTACTTCATGGTAACCATGATAAAATGGTAAAAGTGACACCCCTAATGCCAAGTGTAGTCACTTTGTCCACTGGTATACGTGATTGAACGTACAGTATTCCAGGCCATTCACCATCACCTAAACAAATAAAATACAACCTTATTTAATGAGTTTGCTTAAAGCTTTGACAAACTTATGTAATTTCTCCATAATATCAGACCTCATATCCTTCTGGTTTAATAACCATGATGATATCAAAGGCTCCTCGTGGCCACTGACATTGCATAAATATGCTACATAAATAAATTAAAGTCTATGTTTACCTTTTACTGAAATGCAGAAATATTAATTATTTGATTTCAATTAGTTCTGTTTTATTCTCTATACCCACAATATGACACAAGTGTAGAAGAACGTAAGCTATTTCTCTCAATGGACTGATTCTTTCAATACAAAAAAATTAAAGTTGATTTTAATGCACTGTGATGTATATTTAAAAATATGAAAACACAAGAGGATCTACTCCTTTACTATAGGCTACATTTAAAAAAAAAAAATAGTTATTACAAAAAAAAAAAAAAAAAAAACACCCTTATGCATGCATGAACAGAAATGAGTAAGAATCTGATGTATCTTTCACTGACCCATGACTGGTCCACTGTAACACTGTGCGTCAGATCATCAATGGTGAAAGGGACAGAGTCGATGGCTTCCATCACTCCCACTTCAAGCTTCTCAGAAGTGCTGAAAGAGACAGAGCTGCTGGCTTTAAGCACTCCCACTTCAGGCTTCTCAGAAATGGTGAAAGAGACAGAGTCGCTGGCTTCACTCACTCCCAGATCACTAACTGTTCTGTATCGGACCAAGTATTGGCTTGCTCTCTTTAGCCCAGTCAGTATGAAACTGGTCTGTGCATCTGAAGTGTCTGTGACTGTCCATTCATCAGTGTCATCTTTTGAATCAGTTGGCGGTGTCATCCTGTGTTCAACTCTGAACCGTACCGTCTCTCCAGTTGGGGATTTTGAAAACTGTAGGTAGACTTTCTCATCACTAGGCGCCGCAAAAGGTGGAGGCGGTTTTACAGGCTGGAACCTAAGATCTGTCAAAACGCCTTTCTGGTAAAGTCGGATGGAGGTTCCTGGATTGCTGGGGTCAGATATGGAGGCAATGATGAACTTGATTCTCTTCTCATTTTTATTGGCCTTTGACAAACTTCTAAAGAGAGAAATATTCTGCCTCATGCTCGCAGAAATGTCAGGAGAAGTGAACCAAGGCTGTGTGGCTTGGAGAGAGAAATCACGCTTCTCAAGGTCTTGTATAGCCACAAGGTAGGGGTCTTCAAACTTGAGAGATGTAAAAGACAAACATATCACCACATCAACATCAGGTTCAAAGAGGATGGAACTGAGTGAGCCAGATGATTTCACAACTGTGAGGTCCTTCAACCCACTGGTATAGGAACTCAGAATATTTACTTCAGTTGTAACATCATCTAACCATTTGTTCATGTTGCTAGCAGTAAAGGGGGATGTGTAATGGATTTTCAGGATGTCCCCCAATGCCTTTTCTTCTTTTGTCCCACCTCGAATAGCTGGCAAAAGTCTGGAGAATTCTTCCTGTAATGATCTTTTATAATTATTTTGTAATGTTTGAAACTTTAACAGCCTGTCCTTTAGATCAGGGAAATCATTGGTCATTTGGTTTTTGATCAAATCATTGCATGTCCTTTCCTCTTTACCGAGCTCCTCCAGCAAATGTCCCGCTTTATCCACCAGCTCCATGCTGATTTCTCTCACCAAATTTGCAGCCTTTTTTTCCAAAAGTGTGAGAGGACACAGCCACACCTTCAGTGGCACACCTTTATTTTGTTGTTGCTTCATCATTTTGGGCAAATCCTGGTACACTTTTAGGGAGTCCATGTATGTGGTGGGGTTTTTTTCAAGCTCAAAGTCACCATAAAATGTGACACTGATATTCTCAGCCAGTTGTTTTTCCTCTTCATTCATCTTTAGGGATGCTTCCCCCTCAATGGAAATGGTAGGGATCTTCTTGACCACTGCATGGAGGTTTCCTTTAACAGCCTGTTTGTTCTCATTTTTATCAGTTATATGATCATACACCATGAAAGCGTGAGCTCCATACAGTACAGCTGTAACTACATGGGTGGCTGTTTTCTGGTCAAATACTTGTGGATAGGTGATATTGCCAAGCTCCTTCATAGTGAGTTGTTCAAATGTTGTGGTCTGGCTGTAGTGCATAGTAACTCTGCACTGACGTGCTGATGATTTGTTATCACGCAGGTACTTGGCCGATCCTCCAACTTCCACCAAACCACTGAGGAAACTGGCTTTAAGGGAAGCACTTATATCTAGGAGATTAGCCTTATCATTGAGGGTGTCTGAGGCAGCAAACTTCAGATGTGTTTGAGGCTGCTTATGTACATCAAGGTCACTGTCCAATGCTTTCTTATCCCATAAAGTAACACCTGAAACAAGAATATGATGATAAATGCTCCACATACACAAACTACAAAATACAAAAATTTTTGTATGGTGAAGTTATTTGTGAAATGATTTATTTTTTACGGATAAAAAGAATATCCGTAATAATTTTTTTTTTCGTCTAGTGTTTGAGATTTGCAACAGTCAGAGACAATGGGAAAGTCTTCAGGATGGAGTGCATTTTAGCTTTTGGTAACTTGACAAGCTGCATTTTTTTTTACTATTTAATAACTTCACGAGATGGAGAACAAAAGAAGGCTAAATAAAAATACATTTAAATGTGTGTGATGGCCTGCAATTACTCTACAAATTTTGACATTTTCTTCTGCTTTATAGTTGTGAAAATATTCTAGCATTTTAATTGTCCCCAAAATGAAAAAGGAGAAAATAACACTAAAGATTTTTTTCCAGGTCTGTTCAGACACCCCTACTTCTACACGTATAACAATATTAACTTATGGAGAAACATTTACTGCCAAATTGTAAACAGTTATAAGTTTACAATAGGAAATGCATATTATCACTTTGATTATCAGCATCACTCACATCACTGTTCATCTCATCATCTGAGGTAAAAGCAGAGATGTATCTACAGGGCAGACAATTCCCTGGGGCCCCACGTGTAGAGAGGGTCCCCGAATGATGCTCATTTAAATAATCAGAAATTTTCAGCTTTAAATAATTTGCAGAAACATGTCAGCAAACCAAGTGCAAGGGAAATCAAGAGGCGGAGAAAAATAGGAAAAAAAGGACTCGTAAAAGTCACTCATGGTCTTTTCTTCACACAGCTGATTTCTGCCGGTGCTAACATTTGTGAATAAATAATTATTCACACAGTTCTGTTGGAGAGATTTTTTTAATAAATGCATTTTCATTAGGCCATTTAAACATTTAAAAACTTCATCTGTTGTTTTTAACGATTTAAATTCAGCAATGTGTTGTCAATTAAAAATTGCAACACTTTTATTTCCAGTTTAAATACTTTGCAAAAGTGGGTCTTGATTTGTTTAGTTGGTCATATTTGACCTTTGTTTGCTGGTTTAAGTTTTAAACATAGGAGGGAGAACAGGTACAGTCATATGGGCTTTTAATCAAATCTAGCTAGTTGTCATAATGTCAAACAACAGAAAATATTATCTTAACAGAAAGTAGGTGGTGCTATATGTTAGATATAGCATCTACTTGTTGGTCATATTTAAGTTAATATTTGTAATGAATTGTGATGATTTTAGCATAATGAGTAGTAATTGATACTGATAGAGAATTTTTTTACCATACAGTCAAAGTATGAGAGTGGCTGAGCAGTTGCTATTATAGGATCAATTATTAGATATAAGATTTTCTGCAAGATTGTCAATATTGCTCTAAAACAAGTTGTTCAATATTATGTACCTTGTCTCTATTATGAAAGACACACACACACACACACACACACACACACACACACACACACACACACACACACACACACACACACACACACCCTTGCTCTGATAAAAAATTATGCACTTTTATAAGCTTTTCCATTGTACATCAACCTCTGTTTTTGTCTTGTCATGTTTTTGTCTTGCCATTCAGATTCTGTGTGTAAATGACTGTCCATAATGGTTAACTTTGCCACTGCCTGTCTCACATTTCTCAGACCTATAATTACAGTAGTTATACTGTAGTTATAGTAGTTAACTGTTTTGTTATATCAGCCTTGATTTTTGCTTGTTGGAGCAGTTGTAGATTCATGTCATGGTGTATGTAAACATAGAGCCCCAACATTGGTTCAAGCCCAAGGTTTCCCATCATCGCAAGTCTATTCCTGGTTTTTATTTTAGATATTGGCTCAGACTCACTTTCAGTCTAACTTTATCTTGACTCACTCTCAACCCCCTTAAATCTCTTTACTCAGTCTTGGCATGTCCTTGTCTTGAACTTGTCTACAGTTTTGACTACAGATTAATGACAGATATGGTGATGTTTTCTTTTAGGAGACATTTATTTAACATTCATGGAAGGAGTCTCTAATGTCAGTAATTTACAGACTTTGTTCTTTTTGGAATCAAATTGTTTTCCAAATTATATATTGTTGTAAACTCTTTTTCCTCAATTAATATCATAATTCATCAAACAATCAATGTTGACTGTTTTCATGTTGTCATAAAAATTCGTCATTTATTATGATTTTTTTTCCCCCAACACTTCAGAGGTAGGTCGAACAACTTCTAGTATTTCATTATTGCATACAGTATGTGCATAGCATGGCTAATTATTGACATTAATATTATTAATGAAAACCATCTTTTGACTGCAAATAGTGAACTAAATGGTGTGTAAATTGCACCTGGAATAAACGAGTCCCTGCGGCAATCATACAGCATGCCGGGATACAGAGGTCTTCCCAGGGCAGATATTTCCATGCAGATGGAAGCCATGACTGTTTCAAGAGAAAATTAATAAAAGGACAAAGGATTATTGAAAAATGCATAAAAATGTGCAGTTGTAAATGTAACAGTGTGGCATAATCAGGGATGTACTCTTAAATTAACATAATGTTTAATATATTCTTTGATTTTCAAAAAATCTTGTGGAATTTCTACAAAATTACAATAATTGAGGGTAAAATGATCAAAATGTCTATAGCTTTGGAGTGTATTTCTTGTCTTTTGTATGACAATTTGTGAAGATGTTTCTTATTGGTGAATTTTTAAATAAAGATCAATCAAATATAATCAAAAGATGTTATTAAAGTGTGATCTTTTATAAATCTGTTAAATTGTGCAGCAGTCATTAGGATGTGTAGACCATCATGGGGCTGGTACACCAGTGGTCTAATTTCCATGACAACCAACTCCCAGTTAATGAGTCACCACTACCAGCCAGCACCCTTGCTTGTATGTCTTGTGTGTGAATGTGTGTGGATGGTGTCCTGCAGTCGACTCGCATCTCATCCCAGGTGAAATTATAGGTGTGGCTTAGTGGTTAGCACGTTCGCCTCACACCTCCAGGGTCCGGGGTTTGAGTCTCGTGTGTGCGGAGTTTGCATGTTCTCCCCGTGCGTTTGTCCAGTTTCCTCCAAAAACATCCATGGTAGGTTGATCGGGGTGTCCAAGGTGTCCGTAGTGTATGAATGGGTGTGTGAGTATGTATACCCAGCCATGTGACTGGCAGCAGCTACAGGCCGGTCCCAAGCCCGGATAAAACAGGAGGGGTGGGGAAAGCAATGGCAAACTACCCCACTACTTCTGCCGAAATGCTTTGTGGATCACATCGATGAAATATGTGGAGCGTGTTAACCCACAAAGTGACCGGACTAATAGGTCTCGACTAATAGGTGATAGAGAGAGAGAGAGAGACAGAGAGAGAGAGAGAGAGAGAGAGAGAGAGACTACAGGAACATTAGGAGTGGCAAAGAAATTACAATCTGGCCTGTGAAATACCTGCTACAGGTTATGAAATAACTGTTATGGTCCCTTTCTTATTGTAAGACTTAAAATAAAGTGCCTTCAAAAGTGAAATACAGGGAGTTCCGGCTGAGCGACAGATGGAGGGAGACGCAACTTTCGGGGCTCCTGCACTTACAGTTAATATAATTCTATAGGCGCTTTTTTTGTGGAGATTTTTTTTTGTGAAGTGTTGTGGAGTGTTTTCTAACACTTTAGTTTTAATTTTTGTGGTCCAAAATGCCACCAAAGGTTAAAAGTGGGAGCGTTTGATCTGCTCCGCTACAGCGGCCTGCTCCGCACGCTACATCCTCGCCTGGGAGTGATCTCGCTTCTCCAGGTGAGGGTGTTGTTATCCCCGCCGTCCCCCGCCCCCCCCGGTTTCAAGGAGGAGCTGCTCGCCTCACTCCGACACAAGATGGCGGCCAATTTTCAGAACTGAGCTTCAGGTGGCCTTAGGCAAAAACCTGACTTTTATTAAGACCGAGTCTTTTCTAAAATTGGAAAAGATTAGGTACTCTCTGGGTGCCAACTCTGAGAAGTTCTACAGGAAGTGGCAGCCTTTCTTAACTTTCTTCAAATCTTCGTTGTGTTTGTCTTCTGATTGAGGGCTTGTCGCTTCTTGTTTATATTTTTGAGAATCACACACACACACACGCACACAAACAAAGGTTTGAATGTGCACGCGCACCAACACTTAGGTGTGTCACAGGTTTCGTGAGTGGCGCTTTGTCCGGTGCAACTCAAGGCGAAAATGCGAGACGCGTGGTGCGCACTCGTATCTCAAAAAACACGTATGTTAGGGCACTCGTATGTCAAGGTACCACTGTATCATGTGACAAAAAATCTAACCTCCAACATCTCGCTCTTATTTTTATGACACGTCCTTCAAGCCCTTAACACTTTTACCCAGATTACTAAATGTGAGATGGAGCAGTTGGTGTTAGAGATTTTAATCCATTTACAATAATTGTGAGGTTAGCTGGGCATCAAACTTACATTTTGAGGAAGATGATGGACACAAATTGACAAACTTGATTTTTCTTCTTCTTCTTCTTCTTCTTCTTCTTCTTCTTCTTCTTCTTCTTCTTCTTCTGCCTTAAAATGAATCATACAGACCAAACCGTAAGTCATAGAGACATGAAACTTGGTCAGTAGGTAGAACTCCCTCCCACTACATAGGGAAGAGAGTTTAGCTTTTTTGAGCTATTTTGTTTTGTCCTACAAACAAAATAGTTTTCTTGTTGATCCCTCCCAAACAAAAATGTTTTATCCTGTGTATCCACCATGATAGAAAATGCCCTTTTGGTTTCTCTCAGTACATTTCACTGACAGGGATAAATCTGAAACATTTACAGTAATTTAGAAACCCTAATCTACATTTTTTTAACTTACTGTACTAAAATTTCTTCATCAGTTCTCACCATGTGACACAGTGTCTGCAAATGAGTAAACTAGGCGTTTGTCTCAAATTGCCTACTTATGTATTGTTTTAGACCGTTATTGAGTACTAACTCAATGCAGTTTTGAATAGTTATGAATTTTACAAAACCTCTCATGTAGCCTTCAAATGATACCAAAAGGTTGGTTTTGTTTACCAGTCTTCTGGATCTTCTAGATTACTAAATACATTACAATGTAAGGTCAATGTTTTTAATTTTTTATTTATTCAGATTTTTGCACTTACATTAAATTTAAATTTCTAAAGGCATGATACTAACTCCATAACTATCTTACTTCATACATGCAAGTCTCATTTTCTCAGTCATTTAAAATGAAGACTTTGGCTTTGGCTAGACTTAAATAACAAAGAAAAATATTTAAATGCTTTGTAATTATGATATTAAGTCAAAAAAATATTGAAAAAAGAATACACACTGAACAAATATTATCTACAGTCAACCTATCTGGGGGTAATATTGAAAGAAAGCATAACCTTACCTGAAATGCTGTCTCAAGCTTCTGATCAGTCCTGAGTTAATGGAACCAGTAGAGATGGAACAGGACGGAGCCCATATTTAAGAACAGTTGTTGAGATGGGTGGAGCAATATGCTCACATACACTCCCCAAAACCAGTAAAGGCCATAAGTGACGTAGAAACAAAACCTTGCTTGCACATCATAGGCATGGCTTAGTGCAGTGCTCTTCAAAGTGGGGGCCGCGGCCCCCTTTGGGGACGCCGGGGGCGCCAGTGGGGCCTCAAAAATTTGGTGTGAAAAATAAATTCTCAATCTCAGACAACCACACACACACACACACACACACACACACACACACACACACACACACACACACA
>JAFFST010046824.1:99676-107176 GCA_022414735.1 Noturus placidus
CACCCCCCCCCCCCCCCACACACACACACATGAATATATAAACGTGTATAACCAATATTAACAATTTTATACACTTTTTCTTACATAGGCATGTATACACTTGTGGAATGCACCATATACATGTGGATATATGCAACGGACCACTGATATTAATCTTTGACCTATACCTGTTAAGATAATGACCATTGGTGATGACCTTTGACCTGACAAGGGATAGGCATGTATGGGACAAACTGATTTACAAAGAATTCTTCAGTAATCGTGTGACTTGCATTGTAAATAATATTTATTGTAATTTTATTTTTTATCAGCTTCACACAGTCTGGATTGTTGGCGGCAGCTATGTTCGACGGAGTGATTTATGAGGAGTATTTAAGAGATGGTGTTCATTTAAGCCCTAAGGGACATGATATTTTTTTCTGCGATCAATCAACGACCGACTCTTGGTAGTACCTACTCAGTGTGGCTCAAGGTCCCTTTCAAGAACATTCAAACTAACTGTTCTTTAGTGGTTGAATAAACTTCCTACCTCAATCCAGACTGCAGAATCTCTCACCATCTTCAAAAAATAGCTAAAGACCCACCTCTTCTGTGAACACCTAACCAACCCATTAAAAAAAAAAAAAGTACACCTCTACTCTGTGCACTTTGCTTCTTCTGGAACTCTAATGGATCTTGTATTGTACAGTTTTCTCAATGGACTGATTTTTTTTTTCCCCTACAAGACATTTAAAGTTGATTTTAATGCACTGTTGATGCATATTTCAAAATATGAAAACATGAGCGAATCTGTTCCTTTTCCATAGGCTACAATTTTTAAATTAAATTTAGTTATTACAAATGAAAAAACACCCATATGCATGAACAGAACTGAGTAAGAATCTGATATCTTTCACTGACCCATGACTGGTCCACTAACACTGCGCTTCAGATGAATGGAGAAGGGGACAGAGTCACTGGCTTCACTCACTCTCACATCACTAACTACTTTGTATCGGACCCAGTGTTGGTCTGCTGGCTTTAGTGCAGTCATTATGAAGCTGCTCTGTGCATCTGAAGCGTCTGTGACTGTCCATTCATCAGTGTCAGCTTCTGAATCATCCTGTATTCAACTCTGAACCGTACCGTCTGTCCAGTTGGGGATTTTGCAAGCTTTATGAGGACTTTCTCATCACTGGTCTGCACCACAGGTGGAGGCGGTTTGGAGGCTGGAACCTAGGATCTGTCGGACCACCTTTCTGGTAAAGTCTGATTGAGGTTCCTGGATTGCTGGGGTCAGATATGGAGGCAATGATTAACTTGATTCTTCTCATTTTTATTGGCCTTTGAAAAACTTGTAAAGAGAGAAATATTCTGCTTCATGCTCGCAGAAATGTCAGGAGAAGTGAACCAAGGCTGTGTGTGTTGGAGAGAGAAATCACTCTCGTCTGTATGATCCAACGTTGTAAATCTTTCAAGGTTCTCAAAGTCTTGTAACAAGGTAGGAGTCTTCAAACTTGAGAGATGTAAAAGACCAACATATCACCACATCAGCATCATGATCCAAGAGGATGGAGCTGAGTGAGCCAGATGATTTCACAACTGTGAGGTCCTTCAGCCCACTCGTATAGGAACTCCGAATATTTAATTCGGTTGTAATATCTAACCATTTGTTCATGTTCCTAGCAGTGAAGCGTGATGTGTAATGGGTTCTGTAAAGTCTTGTATAGCCACTGTAGGGAATTTAGTCAGCGGTGGGCAGAACATAGACACGCAGGACACGTGGAATTTTCCTGTGCCGCCCGCCATTCAGCAGCCCTGTGCATATCGACGGCCCACGACGCGTCTTCTGGCTGTCCAAAACATGGGTGGTGCTGAAGCGGAGCCGTTGCTTCAGCACCGCAGCGGCGGTTGTGTGAGGAGCTATCTTTGTTTCTTGTGCGTCTGCCGTGGGCCTGTCACCACACCAGAAAGTAACAGTCTTCAAACTTGAGAGATGTAAAAGACAAACGTATCCCAACATCATGATTCAAAAGGGTGGAACTGAGTGAGCCAGATGACTTCACAACTGTGAGGCCCTTCAACCCACTGGTATAGGAACTCGGAATATTTACTTCAGTTGTAACATCATCTATCCATTTGTTCATGTTGCTATCAGTGAAAGGTGATGTGTTATGGATTTTCAGGATGTCCCCCAAGGCCTTGTCCTCTTGTGTCCCACCTCGAATAGCTGGCAAAAGTCTGGAGAGTGCTTTCTGGAATTATCTTGTATAATTCTTTTGTAATGTCTGAAACTGTAACAGCCTGTCTTTTAAATCAGGGAAATCAGTTGTCATTTGGTTTTTGATCAAATCATTGCATGTCCTTTCCTCTTCACCGAGCTCCTCCAGCAAATGTTCTGATTTATCCACGAGGCTCACATTGATTTCTCTCACCAACTTTGCAGCCTTATCATCCAAAAGTGTGAGAGGATACAGCCACACATTCAGTGGCACACCTTTATTTTGTCGTTGCTTCATCAGCATGGCAACTTCTTGTACACTTCCAGGGAATCCTTGTATGTGGTGGGGTTTTCAAGTTCAATCACCATAAAATGTGACACTGATATTCTCAGACAGTTGTTTTTCGTCTTCATTCATCTGTAGGGATCCGTCCACTTCAGTGGAAATGGTAGGGATCACTGCATGAAGGTTTCCTTCAACAGTCTGTTTGTTCTCATTTTCAGAAGTTATATGATCAAACACCATGAAAGCCTGAGCTCCATACAGTACAGCTGTAACTACATGGGTGGCTGTTTTCTGGTCAAATACTTGTGGATAGGTGATATTGCCAAGCTCCTTCATAGTGAGTTGTTCAGATTTTGTGGTCTGGCTGTAGTGCATAGTAACTTTGCACTGACATGCTGAGGATTTATTACGCAGGTGAATGGCCGCTCCTCCAACTTCCACCAAACCACTGAGGAAATTGGCTTTAACAGAAGCACTTATATCTGAGATTGGCCTTATCACTGAGGGTGTCTGAGGCAGCAAACATCAGATGTGTTTTTTAGGCTTCTGATGTACATCAAGGTCATCGCGCAATGCTTTCTTATGGAGAAATTCTCCATATACACATTATAAAATACAAAAAATGCTTATATGTTGAAGTTTTCTGTGATTTATTTTTATGGACGGTGTCTAGTATAAGAGATTTGTAACTGTCAGACAATGGGAAAGTCTTCAGGATGGAGTGATTTTTAGCTTTTGGTAATATGACAAACTGCATTTTTAATTTTTAATAACTTCACAAAAGAGAACAAAAGAAGGCTAAATAAAAATACATTAAAAATGTGTGCGATGGCCTGCAAATACCCTTAAAATATTGACACTCTTCTTTATAGTCCTGAAAATTTTCTAGCATTTTAAATGTCCCCAAAAATGAAACGAGAAAATTCGTTGTTTTTTTTCCCCCCAGGTCTGTTCAGACACCCCTACTTCTACATGTATAACACAATCTACTTATTTTCCCATATTTTGTGCAGGTCTAAACTCCCTCCCAGAATTCCCAGCCTGCCTTGCTCCCACCTCCCATGATGACATCATTGAATGGCCACCATATTTAAATCCTTAATGCCAAGTGTAGTCACTTTGTCCACTGGTATACGGTGATTGAACGTACAGTATTCCAGGCCATTCACCATCACCTGAACAAATAAAATGTAACCTTATTTAATCAGTTTGCTTAAAGCTTTGACAAACTTATGTAATTTCTCCATAATATCAGACCTCATATACTTTTGGTTTAATAACCATGATGATATCAAAGGCTCCTCCTTTGACAAATGGGCCTCCTTGTGTCACTTTTGCACAGTCCCAACTCCCATTCCTGCAGCTGTTACAGACCACAGAGTTAGAGTACAAACGGGAGTTGAAGTGGAGAGCGATGTCATGAATGTACTCCAGCCCAGTCTGCAAATTAATTTCAAAGCTGAAAGAAATTGTTTTAACTTTTAGTTGACTTTTAAAGGTAAATTGAGTTACGTTTTTACCTAATCTGCTCCATAACTTCTTTTCATAACTGTCATGAAATCATAAAACACATTTCACATACCATTGACAATCTGAAGGAACAACCCCTATGAAGAACAAAGCTAAACCAGGTCTCAAGCCTCCAGGGATTGATCCCAAATATGGGTTGCTCTGTTGTGGTTAAGCATCATTGATTTTTTAAATGATAAATCTCTGATCATGTGATTATTATAATAAACAGTGCACTCTTTTGGCTTGTTCAGTCATTTATTCTTGACATGAAGATGTTACTCACAGGGTTGCAGACTGGATGTGGCACATCAAACTGGATGTCAGAAAGCTTTGTGCGTAAGGTGCCAGAGTTTAGTTCCTTACCAAAAGTCGATGTGTTCCAGTCCTGAAGAGAGCATTAACATACAGTATATAATGCTTATGAAGCTTATCCACAATGTCTCTGAAGTTCTCAACCTATTTTCCCCTCATTTATGAGAAACCTGGATAGTGCTGGATAGTTGCTGCCAGCCATTACAGGGAAAACTAACATATAAGAAGAACTAAAGGTGAACAAGAGATAAGTGGTTTGCAAAAACTCCTAGATCAAGCAAGAGGTGAGGCCAATCATTCACATTCACAAGTAAAATATGCATTAAATCCTCACTGTTTATAAGTAACTCAACTCTGAATATGGCCCAAAGTCAGCACAAAGTGAAATTAATTGCTACCAGAAGCATATGTGGACCTTTCATGTCCTGTGGCCTTTCCCCTTTAGTTAATTGCCTTTCCTGTGGGGAAAATGTTTCTCTGTTTGATCTGACTGCTCTATATTTGAAAAAGCAGAAAAGTTTTATGTGTCTCCCGTAATGCCTCAAACAGCTAAAAAATGTTGAATTTTCCCTGAATCCATGTCATATTTCTGTTTCAGATATTTGATACGGTAATGGGAATGTGCTCAGTTGGTGTTGTCCAGTTATTAAACCTCAGGAAGCATTTCTGTGTACAGTATATACAGTATATTCATGAGGGTTTACAGAAATGAGACCAACATGAAAATCCTTTTGCATTAATTTCTGATATACAGATTTAAGCTCCTTGTCTCAGAATAATGGCTTCACACTGCATATGGGGAAAAAAAACATAAATGAAGTGCCAGAGTATGTAACTTACTCGTACAATACCAACAATGTTCATCATGACGTCGTCAGCAATGTAAAGTGAAGCCACTTTCTCCATTGGTATGCGATGTTGGAACAGGCAATACCTCTGACCATTCACATATACAGTACCTGGAAAGAACAGCGATTTCATTCTTATGAATTTATCTATTCTGCTAATGTGTGTCTACTATTTTTATTCTCCATACCTCATAGCCTTCCGATTTGGTCACAATGAAGACATCAAAGGCTGATCCTTTGGGAATGGGGCACCCTGAAGTGAATTCTTCGTTCTCCCACCTCCTATTTATGCGGCTGTTTTGGACCACCATTTTACCGATGTGAGGGTTGAAGTGAAAAGCGATGTCATCATCAACCTCCAGCCTTGTAACCACAAAGTAAGTTGCAACCATTTGACTAATGGGTTTGGGTTCCTTATTGAAAGTAGTAGATGTGCAGACATACACCAACATCATCAGTATATATATTGTGTGAGATACAAAGCACGCAGAGCATATGGTGTTTGTCAAAATTGTGCAGAGGTCTCTTATATAAAATGCTGTATTGGTGCCTTTTTAAATAAAGATCAATCAAATATAATCACAAGATGTTATTAAAGTGTGCTCCCAAATAAATGTCAACATTTTTTGAAGAAATTCTTACTGGTTTATCAATAAAAATAAACTATAAATTATCTATAGAACTCAGAATAAGTCAATCAAAAGATTAGTCAATCAAATTGAGGTCAAATTTAAGGTACAATAAAATTAGGTTATTTTACAGCAATGTTTTACATAATTTTAGCAAAGACATAATTAGTCTCAATTGTATCTTGTGTTTTGTCAGGATGGTTTTTAGGAGAAGGAGTTATATCAGGAGGATGTGCAGCAGTCATTAGGATGTGTAGGCCATCATGAAGATTGTACACCAGTGGTGTAATTTCCATGACAAACAACTCCCAGTCAATGAGTCACCACTACCAGAGTGTATGTCTTGTGTGTGAATGTGTGTGGATGGTGCCCTGCATTGGACTCGCATCTCATCCTGGGTGAATTTTTGGGTGTATCTTTGTACATTTCAGCAGGGCTTGATGCTACCCGGTACACTGCAAAAGTTATAATTTGACGGGCAACACAAAAGAATTCCTTCACTGAAAACTTGCACAAGCTTTATATGTGTATAATCACACAATTCACATGAGAAATGTGTTTTAATAGCATGTTGCAATCACATTACATCTGTTTTTTTTTTTTTACATGCTGTTTTGTTGGCGTGTCATGCATGTGTTTTCACATCCTGTTGTACTCTGACACACTTACCATACACACTTACCATACAATCGAGAATCTGTGGAAAGAACTGAAAACTGCTGTTCACAAACGCTCTCCATCCAACCTCACTGAGCTCGAGCTGTTTTGCAAGGAGGAATGGGCAAAAATTTCAGTCTCTCGATGTGCAAATCTGATAGAGACATACCCCAAGCGACTTAAAGCTATAATCACAGCAAAAGGTGGCGCTACAAAGTATTAACTTAAGGGGGCTGAATAATTTTGCACGCCCAATTTTTCAGTTTTTTATTTGTTGAAAAAGTTTGAAATATCCAATAAATTTGGTTCCACTTCATGATTGTGTCCCACCTGTTGTTGATTCTTCACAAAAAATTACAGTTTTATATCTTTATGTTTGAGGCCTGAAATGTGGCAAAAGGTCGAACAGTTCAAGGGGGCCAAATACTTTCGCAAGGCACTGTATACTTACTTTGTATAGTGACTTAAACTGTTTTATTAGGTGGTGACAGATTTGGTTAACAGGGATTGATGATAGGTGAAGATTAAGTTGGTATGTGTGTACAAAATAAAAACGGTCTATATGTATATTTGTCTGCTATGTATCTGTTTAAGCACTACTTTAATAGCGATAAAGAGAGAGAGAGAGAGAGAGAGAGAGAGACCCCCTTTCTACATTTTCATGTTTGATATACATGTTTCTTTTCAAGCATTGTGTTCAGACATTGCACATCATTAGTCTGAAGGTTAAGGGTTCCTTATATTTTTGCTTCTTCAGCATCAAAAAAGTATAAACAAAGATTAAACTCAGAAACAATATAACTATCTGGTTGTGATCAGAATAAAAGGCAACGTGAAAGGTGACATAATTCCCAAAGCACTAAATGAGATTTCTCTATGTTCTATATGACTTTTCTACAGTATATGCCATTAAGTCCTAGTTTACAGCCATCAATATAGCACAAGAGAGGAAATCTTGTTCATCAGATGTGTGATGTACATCTAGACAATCTGATAAGAAACTACACACAAAATTTATGTTGAGAAAATTCAGCTTGCTCTTTGTTCCCAAATAAC